>SMGU01004878.1:0-16826 GCA_004348175.1 Puccinia novopanici
AAAAAAAAAAAAAAAGCAGGGAAAGTGAGCAGATGGGATCAACAGGGCAGGAAGAACGATGGAGGAGGATGAACT
The DNA here is from genome assembly GCA_004348175.1 of Puccinia novopanici. Classification (NCBI taxonomy): domain Eukaryota; kingdom Fungi; phylum Basidiomycota; class Pucciniomycetes; order Pucciniales; family Pucciniaceae; genus Puccinia; species Puccinia novopanici. The sequence goes on from SMGU01004878.1 coordinate 76, forward strand.
AGTATGGCGACGATGGGGCACAATCATAAGGCTCGTCTGAAACGAGGGCTCACGCTTGGAGTGGAAGTGAGCCAGTCGCGGGTGGGCCCTGGCTCTTGGGCCTCGGGAGTCGGGTGGCACCGAACGACGGCCTGAAAAAAGAAGAGCAGCTTGATCGACCCTCTGTTTAGGTCAGCGGCAGCACCGTATCCATCAATCCATCACACACGCTTTCACGCCCCACATAAGAAAAAAAAAAAAAAAAGAGAGCCTTATATTTTCATGTGGAGAAATCAGTTGCAACGCCCACTGAAATCCACCTGCTCTCATGTGGCAGTGGAATGGGGCCGAGGTACACAAGGCGAAAATGAGGCTGCGGCCAGAACATTTGCCAGGTGAACAAGCCGGGCTGTGGGGGTGTGGAGGAGGAGACGCGGGGTACATACAGCGAAACCATGCGAATGTATGCACTAACCATCATCATGTGGCCATGTGGCTGGGTACACTACAAAATATCGTGTCGACATGTCAAGCTGTGTAGTTACAACAACGCCGAGCCACCAACCGAACACCCCAGAAGCCCAAATCAAGGCAATCCTCAGAAGCCGTCGCTTGCATCCTGGAGTCCTGATCTTGGGTGCATCAATAATGATGTGAGATGGATGCATGTCCGATCCAGTTTTCTACATATACAATAATTATTGGGTCACGGGATGAGTATTTTCGTGATCCGGGTACAGAGCCTTTAATGGTCGTGTATTTTTTACAGCACCCCTTACTATTATCAGTTTCTGGGGTCGGTCATGTGGGCTTCAGGAGCCCCGTGGTGGGAAGACATAGCCCCCTCATCAAAAAAAAAAAAAGATTGGTCCCAGAATCAAGGAGGATGATATGCATTATATGTATATTGGGGCAGTACAGGTATGACATCAGGGGACCACAGATCTTCTCGATGTATCAACACACATCGACAACACCCAAGACATTCAGGAGATGTGGGGTAGGAGGTGCGAACGGAGGGATATTAGGGGACCGGGGTAAGAAGAGTGGGGACAAAAGTATTGTAATTTTTTGGGTGTAAATAGATGTTACCTGATGGATCCACTGGCTATATTTTGACTATGAGAGAGTTGGGGCCAGTCACCGGCCGGGCCTTGTTGGAGCCGGGGAGGATTGGGTGACGACTGTGAAGTTAAACCGGCCGCAGTTGCAAGGGGTTAGTGGGCGGGTGGTGTCGATGCAAAGTTATTTGGGTGAATACATATACATCAAGATAAGTCAAGCATCACGATCGATCCATAGGGAAGGGGCTTATAAGTGGTAGATGGGGATGTCACAGTCGATGTTTGGATAAGTATGTAGAGCGAGAAAACGCGGTGCGGGGGTGGGGGACTGCTTAAATAAAGTGGCCGCTGGAAGATTCGACTTGCAAACAATCCGCGGGACTTCTTTTCCAGTTGTGTGTAGATGCGGCTGTCGATCAGCGTCCTCTCCAGATTGTATTCAAGTCAGACGAAAAAAGCTGCGCGAGTTGTGGTTGGATGTATGTAAAAAGCCACAAAAATAAAAAAAAAAAAAAAAATCACGGTCAGCTGATCAGAGCTGCTGCACTGCCCTGCAGGGAAGGAGGAATGCGAAAAATAAAAACAATTGGAAACTAAACCGGTGTCGGTACACCAAGGGGGGCAGTGCTGGGAGAGCGGGGGATCAAATGGCTGCACTCTGGTAATCGAATCGAAGTGAGAGAGCCTTGGGAAGTGGTGGTCAACACTCTGTGGCGGTTCGTTGGATATGATCTAGAAGGCGGTTTTATTCGTCAGAAGGGATCTTCCGATGGAGGCTGGCTGGAGAGCAGCCGAGACAGCCTTCGAATGAGGAAGAAAATGGGTGGTGATCTGGCCGGCCTCTAGCACGAGCAGGATGTATGTAAGAGACGTATTGCTGCCCGATGGCTGGCTGAAAGATCATGATTGACGTATTGTGCACTTTCTGTAAGCCATGTCCGATTGTGAGGAAACGTGTATAAGCTGAGAGGACGACGTCGGGGGTGATTTCAATTTGGGTTCTAATGGTGGATCGTGGATCGAGATACGGCTGGAATACCGAGGCAACCAAGACATGAACTGGATCTTTAGTTACTTTTATTTCATCAATGACTGACGCAAACGGTAAAAACAACAACAACAATTGGCAACACAACATTTTGCATCCAACAACCAACCATCATCGCCGTACAAGCTTCATGACAATGATGCTGCCCCGCAACACTGCGTAATCAAAATATCAGAGGAAAATATTGTCAGGTAATGATGTGAGACTCACATGATCAGCTTGAGACGGCCGATATTTTCACGTGTTGGCTTCGCGATATTCACATGCTCTCCTCCAGTTTCACAGCAGCAGGGGATCACTTTTCACTTTCTTGTTAACCACCGGTCGGTGCTTGCTGGTCATCAGAGAGCAATTTGTACCAACACGAAGAATTGGGAGCTGCTGGAGTTGTGCCTCCTTCTGCATCATTTATGCTGCAACAACAACAAGTCAATCACCCTTTTTTTATTTTAAAAAAATCGGGCCCCTGGTGCACTCGTTCACCCCATTGCCAAGGAGTGGACATGCCCATGTCCTGCATTCCTCATGTCGGGTTTTGTGGTGACCGTCTTTCATCAACACAAGTGATCAGTCTTACAGAGAAAGGTGTCTTGAAACTTATCTCATTTTATTGAGCCTTGACTGATATGAAATTGGGTTCATTTTGAGCATCAGTACATAGTTGGGTTGGTGAGAGCCCAAAACATATAAGAAAACTTTGGAGCATGAAGCAAAAAAAAAAAAAAAAAAAAACTGTCATAACGGGTTCTATCCATAAAAGAAGGACTTTCCTACTAAGTTTTGCGTAATTGCTGGTCAGCCAAGCTGATTGTCATCCCATGCCAATGCAGATTCTCTGATCTTTGAGTTCCCATCCATCTTGCCTCCTGAAGATACCCATGAAGGAGCCTTCACATAATCACGCATGTGGAGTGCTGACCAGTCATCACCCACCATAGAAACTAGTGGTGTCAAAGTTCTGCGACAACATGCCCTCTTTTAAGGGTGTGATGTGTCCTGCAACTCTTTCCCTGACCACCGACACCATCACCAATATCACACAACCCCACCTATCCTTGGAGTTCCATAAAATGAATAACTTGGGCCTGCTCAAGATGGGACTGGCAGGTGAGATTGGCTTGGTCCAAAGGGTTTTCACTGAGCCAATTGAGCCTCCAGCATTTTTAGCCATAAATCTAGGTATAGCTGATAGCAGGATCCATGAGGGTAGGAAACCTTCCAATGCCAGCCTGAACACCAGTGGCTCAACATGACACTATACAATCTTGTCATCATTATAGTTGAGGTAACAGAACCCACCTAGAGAGCATGGTTAGGCCTCAACAAGCAGTCTACATGACTCTTCAGCTACAGTATTCAAGCACTTACAGCCAGACAGCCATTATGGCCTGACCATGGGAACAAATCATGTGTAGATCTTGTATCAAGAAACAAAACATGATGATGCAACCAATGTCGTGTGGAGCTGTGATGGGGACACAAGGTAATGCCCACCACAGTCACACAGTTTCTGCCTTAGGTCTCAAGAATAAAGAGGATTTCATTGGACTGCCCTTACACCAACAACGAGGAAGAATGAAGGGATTATGACAATAGAATGGAGAACTTGGGTCACTGAGAGGCACATCACAAGATTTAAATGGAATTCATTCCTCCTCTTATCCCTATGGAATTTTTTAAAAAAAAGAAAAAAACTAAACTAAACTAATTGAAACAAAAAAAAACACATCGGCACCAAGAAGGGTCATATATTGAACCTCAGACTATTTATTAGTTATCGTCGTGTTTCACTTCTATTGATTTATGAGATAGTCCAGAAGTTACTTGGAGGAGTTGATCGTAAACGTCGTCTTAGTTTGATTTTCGACTCCAGTTTTTCCGGTAGAAACTTCGAAGGAACCTTCATGACCCTCGATCATGATCGTAATTGTTGCCTGGTCACCCTCTTGTACATTTGCGAGATCAATGTGGGCGACAGCAAATGTCGGTTTGATCACCAGAGTCCGTTCGGGTTCTTCCTCCTCCTCATCGTCATCGTCATCGTCACCAGAGGTTTCCTTCTTACTGGCTCCGTTTTGGGCCGGGGGACTATCTGTCTTGATGTAGGGCTCCCCTTGCCAAAGATCGAGAGGTAACGTGCCAGCCTTTCCGGGGCTGATCTTGGGAATTTTGAAGACCTTCTTGACTGGAAGGGGAGTCGTAGCACTCAACAGAGTTACAAATCGTTTTCCATCCACCACGTCGGGTGCAGACGTGTCAACAGCCGGTAGCAGTAAGCCTAAGGGTTTGGAGAGACATTTCACCAGTTGACAGGTTTTTGCAAAAGACAATTCAAGAGTCGAGGTAAAGTCTGGCGAGTCGAGAGGGTAGCGTTGAACTATCAGGTCAGCTTGAAGCACACAGCCAATAGCGATTACCTCGTCATTTTCGATCGATAAGTCAAGGTTCACATTGGGATGCAACGCGTCGATAAGCTTCTCTTTAATTGCGGGAAGCTTTGAGGAACCTCCGACAAGGATTGCCTGGTCAGAGGTAAAGCGCCAATTTAGCACTTGACTGATGGGCGCGTTGCAAGACGCAAGTAGCTTACCTGGTCGATTTCCTCCTTCTGCAGTCCACTGTTGGCCACCATGTCCGATACCAGCGCTAATATCAGATCGTACGATGACTTCAACAGCAGATCACATCTCATCCGATTGATGCTCCCACTAAAGTCGTATCCATCAAACAAGCTCTCCACGCTGCAATTAGCGGAATTGGAAGCCGATAACGTCTTCTTGGTTATCTCGGTAGCAAGTCGTAGTTTGATCGCAGACTTGTGGTTCTTTTCTTCAGAGAGGTTGAGAGTGGTCTTGTTCTTCTTATTGAATTCCTTGACAAAATATTCCATCAAATGGTCCTCGAAGCAGTTCCCCCCCACACGATTATCGGTCACGCTGCTCAATGACATGACCAATCCATTTCGACGAGATATAACGGTCGCGGATGAGGAGGTACCACCGACATCCAATACCAAGATGTTGGCATCTGGACTTGACTTATTCACCCTTGTGTTTGCCGAGTCGGCAGCGACGGCTACCGCACAATCTTCAGTGATGATTTGCAAAACCTTGACTTGCAGTTTATCTTGGATGATTGATCGCAAGGCATCGATTTGCTTGGCACCAAACGTCAAGGGCACTGAGAGCACGGCTGCATCTGGTTTGCGGCCGATGAAATCTTGAGCATACTTCAACAGAGTACCAAGATACTTGGTTGCGACGTCGGAGACAGTTAGAACTTGCTCGTTCGATGCATCCTTGTTTTCTTCACCGGAATCCGGTTTGATCAGATAAGCAGGTTGGCCGTCCTTATTGATGACCGGCGCAGAGTTAAACAAGGTTTTTGGGTGGAGGGATTTAACCTCATCGTAGCTGAAAGCGGACAGGAGGGTCAGGAATATGGAAATGAAGGCAGGGATAGAGACGGAATAGGTTTGCATGGAGGTACGGACCTTTTCCCTATAAAATTCCGGAATCCAACTATTGTGTTGGCTTGGTTTCGAATCAATTGTAATCGAGCTGGATTACCGACATACTGCAGATGAGGAACGTATTAATGAATTTGAGGGCGTGGTCAGTCAATCGAATAATCCACATGCCCTGTTGTAGAGAATGGGGAAGAATAGTATACACACGGTTTCAGTTCCGGAGAACGAGATCACGCTAGGTATTTGTCGCTCTCCATCATCATTCGCAATGCAATCTGCGGTACCATCCTGATAGAAATGGGCATGACGTCAGCCCAGAGAATTTCGAGGCAGGGGTTTACGGAGAGAGAGCTTGACTTTATTTATGATGGCAATGCTACTAGCAGTTTGACCAAAGTTGATTCCTACGACAGCCGGCTCGAGAGGCTTGGATGGGAGGGCTTCGAGCGGGGTTCCTGGTGGCTGAGGCGTGTTGACCTTGGAGGGTACTTTGGAGTTCGCCTTGGAGGTCTGCTGGGACTTCTTTTGATTTTTCTTTGGCGGCATTGTGGAAGTTTTGGAGTGTCGACTGGAAAGAAAGCAGGAAGAAAGACGAGTGAGGGAAAGTAGAGCAGGCGGGCTGATTGTTTTTTTTTCTTGCCCGCAGCGGCTGCGCATCTCGATCGAACGTCAGTCTGGTCGCCACGATGCGCAGCAGCACCTGCGCGCCAGCCTGACCATACACCATCTGTCACCGGCCACAACATGACAGCCACGCCTCTTGTAAAATGACCTATGATCTCATTCCAACATTCTAGAAACAAAGGTACGAGCAAACAAATAGCAGTTCCAAGTAAGAAATGAAGAGATCACTCCCAAGACTTCCAATTGTCAAACTACATACATTAATGATGATAGTCTTTCAAAGCCTTCATGACCAAATTTCCTTGAAACAATGTTGCTATTGAGACAAGTAAATCAGATTCTATCAGAAAAGAATGCTATATTCACAATATTTTTATCAAGCATGCCAATCAAAACATTCAAAATTTGGTATGGCATTCTCAACTTTAAGACACAATCCAACTAGATGATGGTTCTTGTATTTATCAAATTTTTGCCTGAATCATTGTATTCATTTTTAAAATGAAATGACTTCCAGGATGAATTTGATTTAAAATTTCTAGAATTACATCTTAAAAATGTTTTATATGGTTAGAAGCACCATGAAAATCACATTTCAACGCTATCAAGTTTGTCAAACTCAACTCAATAAAGACAAGTTTAAAAAAAATTGATAAATCAAGCTTTTTGGTTCTAGATTCAGCCTCTCAATGAGATTTGTCACCTGCTTGAGTTTGTTTTCAGTCCAAAACTAGGTTGGTAATGATGAAGTGGATTGCAACATTTTTAGGAAAGACAATCTCAGGAAAGTTTTTGCACCTACACTCTGATCAGAATATGCCAATCAGAAATGTGATGGAGAGAGAAACAATCAATGATTCAAAGGAGATGTTGAAAAACAAGAGCCCAAGCAAAAAGGCCCAATGGAAAAAAAATACACATAGAGTTTTTGCCCCAGATTCTTTGTCAATAGGAGTGGGTAACCAATTCTAGAAATCAACAATATTATCCATGATATTCTAAATCTAAATAAAAGGGAGGTGTAGCATTATGTGAAAAAGAGTGAAAAATCAAAATAGATATTTTCAAGATTTTGGGTGAGTGCTCTCAAGCAAGCAAAGGGACTTGAGCCACATAAGTCCCTCCCTGTGGTCAGCAGGGGCACAAAGCTCAGCCAAAATTAATCCCCACCCAAATTTCTGACCTCACAGGGAGGACTTGGTTAAGTTAGGGAATGGAGGTGCATGGATGATGCAACTCCTTAGAGGTCAGTCCAACCTTCCTCTGCCCCTCTGCTTTTGAGTCACACCAGCCCAAAAAACATAGTCTCTTATGATATGAGGGTCAAACCATTTGACTGCCACATGTGTTCTTGCACACAGAAGGGAAGAGCCTAACTGCACACCATACACAAACAGCTGATGTACTTTCTGCATTTTCATGCAGTTTTATTCTGCCTCATGTGCACAGTTATTTACCCCACTTCACCCATAGCTGACATATTGTGCAGTGCATCCCACACACAGAGGCTGTGCCTATCTATTTACATACATATCCAAATGCATCATGCAAGTTTGGGTTACCAGCTCAATGTAGAGAAGATATTGATGCAATACCATAAGGGCACTCCAATCCCAATGACCTCCCATCTTCTCATGAACATTCCAAAAGAAGAGGTCCCAGCACAATTGCTCTGATGGACTCCCTGAAATCAACATCAAATTCTTCAGTAATTTACACCAGTGAATCTTATGATGCAGAGAAAGCCACAGCTGCCCTTCAAATAAGGCCTTTCTTCTTGAACCACAAATGTGAGCCCATTGGATTCTTGCTAGCATTCAAGCTGATTCAACAGATACAATACCAAGCATTGCCAGCCAGTTTTCATATACTGACAGACAAAACGGGGGTCCTTCAATGCATGAAAGATTTGTTGTTGAATTTTCAACTCATCACTCAGAAATTCAACATTTGGGGGCAGCCAAAACCAGGTAGTAACTCTTTTGGGAGATCACTGGAATTTGGGCCGGACTCCTGGCACACACTCACATCTCTTTTGTGTGGTGTCTTGGCCATCAAAGCATTGCTAGTAACAAGGCAGCAGTCACCCTAGCCAAGGATGCAACACCTGATAGATCCCTGAAGGCCAGTGCCTCCAAGGCATCCTCCTGCAAGTTTCTTTGTCCTTGCTCTTAGGGATAAGAAATGACATGAATTTTGAGAAAGATTTTCAGGAGGTCAGTGTGATGGGTTTGGAACTAGCTGTTTTGAGGGGAACTGGGACTGGGTGGAATATTGTTGGTTAATACATTCTTAGGCTTGGTTGAGCATGTGGAATTCAGTTTGAGCCTGGGTAAAGGAAGGGATTCATTCTCAGCAGGAAATTGGGTCAGGTTCTTGGAAGGCAGTGTTCTAGGCAGTGGGTCAGGCCAAGTGCAGGTACTTTGCCAAGGTGCAGGTGGAAGAGACTTAGATGACATCTACCAGAGTCAGTGTCACAATAGAGGTTGGTGGCTACCCAAAACCCATGCAGAAAAGCTTTCAGTCTCCAGTGGCACAGTTTTTCTTTCCACATCATTTTTCAAAATCCTAATACCAAGTCCATCAAACATGTGCAAAAAACCAGCTGAGGGTAGAGGCTGGTGTCTGAAAAGAGCCAGAAAGAAACTGAATTTCTTTCTGAGTAAATGGATTACCAAGGTTATTCAAAATGGAGTGAAGTAGCATAGCAGGGCCCCTGAATCCCCAAAGCAGGCATCCAGGTGCTCTCATGGCCATCCCGCACCCCACATCCGAAATAACCCGGGTGTGGGGGTTCACCAGGGGGTACAGAAAGGCTGTGTGCCAGTTATATATATATATATATATATATTTTTGATTTTGAGGGTCATCCCGAACCCCACATCTGAAATAACCCGGGTGTGGGGGTCCCCCCGGGGGTACCAGCGTTAGAAAGCAGCTGTAAACTGCCAGCTGCCCCCCCCCCCCCCCCCCCCCCTTCTCTGCTTGCTAAAACACCTGGGGGGTCCCGGGTGTGCAAAAAGAAAAACCAATCACCCGCACCTGGGGGTACACCCCGTGAAAACACCGGATGGTGCGATTTGGGGCACAGCCTTAATGTGTGCACATTTCCTTGATTAAAACATTGCTATTACCCAGGTATAACTCAGGTTTAACCTTTTTTTTACAATAATATATTAAACTATAACCTAGTTTTTGTGACAGTATTACCAATTTAATTAATTTATGCCAGTATTACCAGTCACCAAGAAAAAACAGTAGTAGTAGGTGCTCATTGACCCCAGGTAACAAAGGGATCCCTTTTTCCTTGGTAAGAGATAGGCACATATTTAAACCCTTTTTACCACAGTGGGTATCATTGTAACAATTTAGTTAGAATTATGTATATAACATGTACAATTAATGCTTGTGGGATGTTACAGTAAAATTAGAAAAATTTTATAGCATGGCAATATGCACACATTGCCACCTTTTTTGGGGTGGTGAATGCTCAAAATTGGGGAAAAAAGAGGTTTTCCTGGCATGCTTGGGTCCCTCAACTATATGCATTGGACTTGGAAGAATTGCCCCACAGCTCATGGCGGTCAGTACTCCAGAAAAGAAAAGGAACCAACAATCATCTTGGAAGCTGTTGCATCTTACAACACTTGCATCTGGCATGCATTTTTGGACTACCCGGAACACTCAATGATCTCAATGTTCTTGATTGGTCTCCTCTTTTCAAAAATATTCAAGATGGTATTGCTCCTTCGGTCAAGTTCAGTGTCAATTCCAATGAGTACACCATGACTTATTTTCTCTCTGATTCAATTTATCCAAAATGAGCCACTTTAATTCAAACAATCACGTTTCCAAATGGTAAGAAGGAGAAAAACTTTGCCAAACATCAAGAAGCAGCATGCAAGGATGTTGAGAGGGCATTTGGAATTCTTCAATCTCATTGGTCAATCATCAAGCAACCAAGCCAATTATGGATCAAAAAGAATTACACTATATTATTAAGGCTTGCATTATCATGCATAACATGATTTTTGAAGATGAAAGAGATTCTATAATTCAAAATGATTTCAATTACAACCAACTCAACCCTCCCAACACAAACAATGCTGCTGGATCTTCAACTGAATTTCAATTCTTCCTTCAAGGCTACCACACCATTCGGAATCAAAACATGCACTCTCAACTCAAGACAGATCTCATTGAACACCAATGGAAGTTACATGAAAAAAGGCTGCGCACAAAGGAACAGGGAAACCAGGGGGAGAGGATGGAGCAGATGTGGATTTTTATGCTCAATAGTTTCATCATTACCTTTGATTTTTTGGTTAATTTCCCATTAGCATGATATGTCTCTTTTTTTTTTTATTCACTTCTTTCAGTTGAATTTTTATTGCCTCATATCTATGAGAATTGCTGCTTTTCCCCCAAGTGAGATTTTCATGTTTTGGGCTCACTCATTTTATCTTTTTTTTCTTTAAAGTATCTATTTTTATCTTCTTTTTTTAAAGTATCTCTCAGAAAAAATAGTGTGCGCAAGTTTTATTTTTCATTTCTTGGAAGCAACAGTGTCTAGCCCCTTGAGAGGAATTTTATTCAGAGAAAAAAAACTTGTCAATATCAATCAGAAGTGCAGTCACTAGCTGCATGAGACGCACACATGTTATTCAGGAAAAAACCTGTTGATAACAATAAGAAGGGGAAAAATTTTGATATCAATAAGAAGAGAAAAAAACATGGATTTGAAATAAAGTGAAGTCATTCAAAGAACAACCTCTCTTATAAAAGGCCCATACGCGCCACAATTTCTTTTTTTTTTTTGGCCTCATAGAATTTTTCAATAATGCATCCATACCCAAAGTATCCTTGCTCATGATCGCCTCTTTGGCAACCACATGGATGGCTTGCAGTTTCTTTCAAAATATGAGGATCAATTCTTTTTGACCTTTGCGAATCTCTGCATTGTTGGCCTTTCTTTTTTTTGCAGCTTTCCGTCCTTTGGGTTGTCCTCCATCCAAAGCACCGAGCATGGCTTTATTTTCCACTGATGAGTTTCTGAGTTGCCGAGCTCAAGGTTGAGGATAATTAGGATGAAGAAGGTTTAATAAGGGACAGAGATGCTCAAGAGAGGATCACTGGATTGGCTCAAGGTGGTGTGGAAAAGGAGGGAGAAGAACCAATAATGAAATTGCTTGTATCTATGCTAAATAAATAGACTAAGTACAAGCAGACCAAGTTGTGGTTGAGAAAATGAATAAAATAAATATCATGAATAAAATCATGAACATACAATCAATGAGACATTTCTTTGAGACTAGAATGAATAGAAAATGACTACTAGACAAGGCTCATAGGCTACAATGCTGTGACATTTCTTTACTATCATGCTACTAAGAAAGTTGCCTACTATGATTATATGAAGTGATATTGTGATGGAAAGAAAGAGAAAAGGGAGTTCTGGAATGAGTAGAAAAAGTGAATTCCAACATCCACCTCCTCGTCATTGTCACTTGTGGCATTGACACTATTTGGTTCCAAGGAAGGCTGTGACGGAGCTATTTTTTTTTTTGCCTTCTTTTTGCGTACGGCTGGCCATTTCATCCGTCGTTTCCTGCCACTTAGGAAACTGGTTCAGAATAAACCAGCAGGAATCCAGGGTAAAGGAGGTCCCCATATCAGCTTTGAAGAGGGCCTTTGCCTTGACACCCTGGGGAGAGGATATGTAAGCAAAAAGAAAAGAAAACAAACATAAAAATGAAAAAAGACAAACGATTTCATCCCTTGTCTTTCCACTCCCCAGACAAAACTTTACATTTCCAAAAAAGCTACAATAATTTTTCACCCAATGGAGTACAGTTGCAGATGTCAATCCACTGTACAGCTTTTTCCCATGTTTGAAATCTTTCCAGCCAGATTTTTGAGAAAAATCTGTCCGAAATATTACACCCTGAGATTTTTTTTTGGATGTATGTATTTACTATTCTGGTGGTTTCCATTCAATCTGTTGTCCAGATGTTTCCCATGGTCTCTCAAACAGGCCTTCATAACCCTTTTAGTAAGAAATGAATACATGAATACATACATATTTGCATCATTTCTCTGATACCATTGGCTCAATCCCTTAGCGAAGAGCCCTGCTTCAGACCAAACGAACACCGCTGAGTGTGTATACATACATCAATCCTTTCTTTTTTCTTAAAATAAACTCATCAATTTTGTTTTTGCATAAATATTTAATTAAAGGATGTGGGCAAGTAAAGCGTCAAAAGGACAGAAGAGGCGCTGTTGGAGGGAAGCAAAAGAGCAAAAAAATCAAGTCAAGGCCAAACCCGTCAAAAAACTAAACCCCAAGAGCAAAAAAATTGTGATACTTTCTGATACTGAAGAGAATGAAATAGAATCCATTCATCAAACAACCTCTGACAACAAGAGTGAAGCGGAAGTCTTGAACCCTGAAACTGGAAATTCCATGGAACTTGATCCAGTTATTGATGAAGCTCTTTTTAGATTTGAAGTCTCCAACATCAAAGCCAACCCAGTTACTTCCAAGAATCTTGCAGGAGAAACCGTTGAGATTGAAGACTTTCAAGAAGTAGAGATGGATGAAAGGAACCAAGCAAATGACATGGTTCAGTACATGCTTGCTTCTATCAATGATCAAACATCTGATGAGGAAACTTTTTTGATTGAAGATGAACCGCTACTAGAGGGTGTTTGGCCAGTCTTTTCCTACAATCAATCCACCAAGCCAATGATTCAGAAGCGTATCTTGAAATCTGGGAAGACTCAATACAAGCAGCCAGTTGAAAACCCAAACTCATCCTCTTAAAAGCTAGTTCCAGCCCCAATTCCAAGGCAGACAAAACATGAATGGAAGAAGCGTGCTGTTGAAGCAGTCGTATCCAATACAGAAATGATGAAGAATTACTTTGTTTGCTTGGAACCAATCCAGCAATCTGTGGCCTCTCCAGTGATTGATCCAAGCCTCAAAACTGTGAATCTCAACAACAACAACCAGCAATATGACCAGGTGCCTCAAGAAACTGTTCAGCTACGTCTCCAACATGTCTTGAACAATTATCTCTCAGCTCCGAAGTTTACTAGTCCAAAAATCCCAAAAGGCCCAAACTCAATGGAATGAATTGAACTCTGCACTTGCAGTTACTATTTCATGCTACAAAGAAAAAAAAAAAGACATAAAAATTAAGATTCCTCAATCCATGATTGATAATGTTACGCAGTTCAATAATCTATGACTTGAGTACAACTTGAATGGAACCCAATACCCTAGTTCTGCTGCATTGCTTGCAACTGATCAGTCAGCCTTAAAACAACTCCCATCATCAACTTCGCCTGCAATTGCTAAAAGTAGTGTGTATCTTGCTTGATTAATTGCAAAGCGAGCTCTGAGAGTACTTAACAACAAGAGGTTATTGAAATCAAGTGTGGTAACCACAAGAAACATCCATCTTTACTCAATAACACCAAATTAATAAAGTCACTACTTTCTTGGGCAGCGTCTCAAGTCCTTGGCCATGTGAGCTTTATTCCCTCTTAAATTTTTTAATGTGTATTTATAATCATTTTCTCATCTTTTTCATAATGCATAGGTGACTCCAATTGTCTTCCAAGACTATGTAGTAAAAAGACTGTTCCCCCAGTTTGGAATCAAGAAGGGCCTCAGTCAAAATTTTGAAACTCGCTGGATGTTCAAACTAGGATTCAGTCCTCAGGAGCATCAGAAATGCCTTTACTTTGATGGTCAAAAACGGCCGGATGTTGTGGAAGCTAGGAAACAATACATCAAGGACTTTGATTTCCACTGAAAACTCTCAAGAATGCATGCTGGCGATAACTTAGATGTTGCCATTGCAGTTGACCCCGAAATCCTTGGCAAAATGAAAGAAACAGTCTTTATATTTCATGATGAATCAACCATTCATTCAAAAGAAAAGCCCAAATCTACCTGGCTGCTTCCTGGAACCACCAAAATATGATCAAAGAGTGCCGGTCGCTTGATTCACATTTATGACTTCATCCTTGAGACAACCCGGCGGCTAAAGCTATCAGAAGATCAGTTCCATGGATTTCGTGGTGCAAGAAAACCAGAGTCCAACAATGCTGCCACAATCATCTATCCTGGTTCAACTGGAGATAAATGGTGGGACATGGAACAACTTTGCCATCAAGTTTCTCACAAAGCCATCCCCATTTTTGAAATCCTCCATCCTCATTTGAAAGAAGTCTTCATTTTTGACTGTTTCTCTGCACATGGTGCATTCTCAAAAACATCCTTGAGTGTTAAAAATATGAACCTCAACCCTGGTGGAAAGCAGGCTTGACTCCAAGACTCGATAATTCCAGAAGATGACCCTTTCATACCTCAACATCTCCATGGCGTTCCTCAAATGTTCTGCTATGATCAGGCTCACCCCAATCCACAACTTTCCGGACAGCCCAAAGGAGTTCGAGCAATTTTAGAGGAGTGCGGACTCTGGCAACATTACGACACACAAGCTCATGAAGCGGGCAAACCACCTTTGAAGTTCAGATGCTCAACCTGTGTCACTTCCAACCTTCAAAAAGATGCAGAGAACCAAGCGGCCAAACTTGTTCAACAAGCACAGGACAGTGGTTACTACCTGACACAGGAACAATGTGTTGCCGAGCTCTTAGATGCCGATGGTTCCAGTTCAGAAATAAACTTGGTTATTGGCACCAATCAGATCCATTATGCAGCCAGCTGCTGCTGGTCTAAGATACTCTCCCAACAATCAGATTTCCTCAATGAGTGACCCCTACTTCAAGCTATCATCAAAGAAGCCGGGCATGTGTGCCTCTTTTTACCAAAGTTTCACTGCCAATTAAATCCAATAGAGATTTTCTGGTCTTATATTAAAGAATGTGAGTCATACATAAATATGTACCTCTTAGTGAGACAATCTTGCCCACTAATAATTATCCAAAAGTACTTTCAAAGAATCAATTGCCAGCTTTCAGTTTATTGTCAAGGTTATAATGGACCTCAATCTGAGGTTCTAATGAAAAAATACAAATTCCATCAATGCATCCCAAGAAGGGCTGCAATGAATATCAATGTCCTGACTGCTTGATGTATAATACAGGCTGTCTTTTCTTTCTTTCCTTTTGGCTTGTTGAGATTCCTCTTCCAATCTTGATTCCTTTTGGGCCTCACATCCTTGTTCTTGTGGACTCGCATTCTCCCTCTTCTCCTCTATCTATCCATCTCACTGCCTGTCTCATTCCTCCCATCTTCCCTGCTTGCTTTTTTATGTTGGTCTCTTGAAGTACATACATGTCGTCTCTTTCTCTTGCGTTTCCTGTCCTCGTACATGCCTCTTCTCTCATTCCACAACCTCAGGAATCAAGAAATACACAGATATGGTTCACAAAATTTTGGCTGAAAAAAAAAAAAAAACCTTGTTATTGACTAAAAATACATGTTTTGAGAGTGTTTCCAAAATGTGGTGGGTAAAAAAAAAAATGGCGGTTCAGAAAGCTTAGCCAAGTTAATTCTGGGTTCTACCAGGTCTCAAACCTCCAAAAATGTGGTTGGACTGTGGGTTGACCCACCTATGTCAAAAGTGAAAGGGCCCATGGGCAAAATATGAATTTTTCCCACAGCTCAATACAGCAGATTGGCATCCGCAACTGTATCAAACACCATTGGCTTTCCAATGCACCTTTCAATCAATTTGGAACACTGCCAAGGTTCCCAATGGAGTTGCTCCCTTGTTGGATGATGCTAGAGGAAGACCTGGTGGGGCCGGCAGTGGGAATGATAATTGAAGCTTGGGTAAGTCCATTGCGTATTTCTTGGAGAGGGATCGACAATCATTTTTTTTTTTATGTCTGGGTGGATATCTTGTGCAATCACGTCAAAAGTGTAGGTCATTAACGGATGGTGGATGGAGAAGGCCTTCGAGGCCGCCTTGGAAAGAGTGGATGGGAGGGGATTGGTAGCCAGTGGGGATGGGAGATGAGATCAGATTTGGGTCCTGTTGCCAGTCTGCTGGACCCCCAAAACCCGTGTTTAAGTGGCAGGTCAGCTAGCCTTGAGGTTGCAACCACATTGGTTGTGCGGGGTTTGGATTGTGAAGTGCGGTGGGGATGCTCTTCCTGCTCATTTGGTGGAGATGCATCTGCTTAAACTCAGGTTAGAGAATTTGCAATGGTGCAGGTTAAGTCATCAGTTTAGCCAACTTAGACCATCCATACCAGTTGGTTAACTTGTGCGGGTTGAGAGCATTCGCAATGGTAGGCTAAATTTTCTGGTTAGCAAAACCTCCCTTAGCCCCAGGTTAGCTTACCCTTTGACAGGCAATTGCAATGGTGGGCTAGCTAACCTGGTGGATTCTCCCTAACCCATCTCAAAACCTGGACAAAGCGCAATGGCATAGCCTGGTTTCTTGGCTATAATACCACCCCAAATGCCATACTACCACCCCAAATGCCACCCAGCCAGCTAAACTGCGTTATCCAGTGGATGATGGCAAAGCCAGATCCACTGGAAGAAGCACTTGAATTTCTTACCAATAGCAAACCAGAA
>SMGU01004880.1:0-15005 GCA_004348175.1 Puccinia novopanici
AAGCCTATTTCTCCTCTTAGTGAAGACGATTTTATCCCCAATGGATATTCGGTCCGATTGGTAGATTTCCTCCATACATTGAGCGGGAAAGACCCACAAGCCCCAGATTTTGGCTGGGTCGAAGCCGGCAAGCAAACAGATGAAGACATGAAAATATTTGAAGCGAACAAAAAAAGACTCTTGGACGAAGGGCGGATATTTTTCAACCATTTCGGCCGCATCTCATACACGCCCAGCGCCACTGACTTTTTGGAGTTTTTGTACCGAGGCGCTGCGATCCAATGCAAGAGTCAGCAAGCTGGATTTGACGAGCTTTTCACCATCTATCTCGAACCCCAATCTAAACCTTCAGAGCTAGATCTCGAGAACATCACTTTTTGTGGTGTTCAAACAAAAAATCAGGCAGATTACTCCACAACAGATAGTTACGAATGGTGCCAAAGTTTTGCTCAAGTTCAAGGCATCAATAATCCGTATCTCGTTCTGTTATTCAGCCTGAGAGCCACCTCTCAGGCAAAAAAATGGAATGATCCGCAAAACCCTAAGGACACCGGAAGAGTTGGTCAGCAGTTTCTTGGTCTGGACAACATTGATTGTCTTACGACTGAACTGCGCTCCCGGCTAAAGCAGTTGATTGACGCGAGGCCAGATGACTTACTGAATCTTTACGATAAACCTGATGATGTGACGGGAAAATGGCTCAAACAGTTGGGCCCAATCTACTATCCGATGGCCAAGCAAACCTGTAAGCTTTACGTTTCATTGAATAACCTAGCATAGAAACCGTCCAAGTCAGAATTAGATTCTCATTAGCTTTAGTTTTGCAGGACAAATCTCCCCGAGCATTCCAGAGCTCAGGCACTCTCCCCTTGGCTTTGGACGACTCCTCGACGTGTTAACTCTTCGATTCCCTCGCTCTTCTCGCATCATTCTCACTTTCCTCTTTTCATCGGACCGTCTTGCTCACTCTGAACCTCCTTGCTCATCAATTTCATCAGTCCCAAAATAACTCGGTTTTCTTCCTCATTTATGCAATCATTTCTGTATTTAGGAATGAGACCCAATAGGAAAAAAAAGAGAGAAAAAAAAAAACATTTTTCCTTTTCTTCAATAATAATTCTAATGAAAAAATTTCAGTCAATAAAAAAGAAGAATGAGAGTAATTAAGAAAGTAAATGAATTGGTTGGTTGATTTTATAAATAAATGAATGAAAGGCAATATGAGGCGGGCCCAAAACTTTCCGCATGATAATTTTTTTTTTGTGGGAGGAAACCCGCCTATCACATAACCTTGGGAGATCCATTATGTACAAAGTATGGTCACGGTGACCATTACCATGGTATGATATCAAGTGGGATTGCTGTTGCCGTTGGCAATGAGCCAAGGCATGAATGATCCATTTGGCATGATTGAGCTTGTTGCGCTTATTGCCAGGTACTCAAGAGAGTAGAGACAAGTATAGCACTGGCAGCCAGGTAAGCAAGATGGAAAGGTTGGATAATTTGGTGGCTCAGCCATGGGGGAGAAGACAATGGAGGCTTTTACAGCCAGTGCAAAAAAGCTTGCATTGCCCGTGCCACTTTTTTTGTCATATTTTTTTTTATTTCAGCCACATTGCCTGTATTCAGCTGTTGATTTTTCTAAATTTTTTGTTCTTTGGATTCAGGTCTCGGGACCTGCACCAATTGACTCGTAGTGCAAGATTACGTCGCTGGCCACCCGCCACATGAGGGCAAGCTGGCCCCACTGCTGCCCCGGGCCCCAGATCCATGTTATCCAGGCTCTCCTGGGGCCTGTACACTGGACCCATACAGCCTGGTGGCTGAAAAAGCTCCCACAAAAAAGCGGCACACTGAGCGCAAGCTTTTTTGCATTGGCTGTAAGCAAATTAAATGCCCATGGTGGGCGCAAACTTAGGAAAAATCATTGGTGTTGTACAGGAGTAGGCAGCTTTCCCCAGATGGGTGTCAAGAGGCATCACCCAATTGGGGTGTGGCTTAATCGTACCACAGGATGAGCCACCAAGACCTAGTAGTTGTTACTAAAGATGAGCAGTAGGGATTTTAAACCAATGTAACCACCTGAGTGAGGTACCTACCAGTACATAAGCCTACCCCATGAGACATACTAAGGAGAATAGTGGATATGATATAACATGGTGCAAATCCCAAATTGGTGTGGAGAAGTACAGAACACACTTTGCCTCCATCAAGCCAAAAATAAATTATTTTCTTCTGGTATCCAATGAGTCTGAGAATTGTTGAAGTGGCTTATCTGTTTTGGTAATCATGGTTCATCTGGCCCATCTTTCTTGGTCTTATATAGGATGAAAAATGCCACAGCAAGGTGTTTGGTCTTTTTTTTTTTTTGCACTTCCATTGTCTTGTGAATAATGCATACATGAATTCCATAGGAAGGGCTAATTACAAAATTTGGATCATCTTATGGAAGCTTTCACTTTCCAATCAGAACCTTGCCAACCAAAACAAGCACAGAAAACCAGATTCAACCTCTGACACTGATTCCCTTGTCTCAAGCACTTCCAACAAAATCAATGTGGTTGGCAACCCAGATACAAGTTGTGTATTGACTACTTAATTCTTGTATCAGATGTATTGCCAACTTATTAAAACTAAATCAACCAAAGATTAGTTAGATTGAAAATTCAAACAAAATGATTTTCATAAAATTCAACTCAAAATCTTGATACATATCAATCATCAGTATATCAACACTGACATGAGGCACACACAAATTTCCACAATACTATATCAAAATTTAATGGATTTAATGCAAATTTACATGCTGGCTGATATGCATATCAAATCTGAACAAATATAGAATATATTGTCTTAGGCTCTTTTCTAATGAGAAGCAGCCATATTCCAGTTCTTCAGAGGCCTAGGATCTTTAAATATGTGTGAGTTTTTCATCTTGAGTGAAACAAAGTTATCCTTGATTTTGATGTAAGCAATGAAAATGGGGCTGTTGCTGTTTGGGACAGAAGCAGGGCAAAAAAGTTTGAGAAATTTGTTTGGAAAAGAAAAAAAAACTGCTTTTCAAAGGCATTGGTTTAGCCATGGCTTACCCCATAGATGAAATACTCATCCAGTCCCTCCTTCCAAAAGGCCCTGATGATGTGGCAAGTATACATAGTAGGCTTTTTCCTTGATTCAGGTAAAATTGCTTGAATTTTTGACTTCTTTATATAGTTTTTCTTATATTTACATATATGCCTGTTCTTGGCCCCCCAGGCATAATTATTCGGCCCTAAATCCAAAGTTACCATCAGGCTGCACATAATATACTTGTTCTACAAAGTTCTGGAGCTCTTTTGAGATTTCATGAAGTGGGTGGGGGGCTTCTTTGGGCTTCAGATGGTCCTGGTTGGATGATTTTTATAAGCTCCTCAATGTAGTTTTTCCTTGCATGCTTTGGCTGATTGAGCTCTGGAATTTATCATAATAAGTGGATCTGATGTTTGGGCCTTGAGTTGAGATCCTGTAATTGTCAATTGGTATGCTATTTTTCTGTTGCTGTAAACTAAAAGATACTGGAGGTTTTATTGAACTTTGGCCTCTTGATATTGAAAAGTGGTATGGTTGGCCTGGTAGTAATTGAGGATCTTGAGAATAAGAAGTGAATCTTCTTTTGGTTTCTTGAGGAGTTGTAATTGACTATTCAGAGACATTTCTAAACCGTGAATTGAGCTGGTCACCGTTATGACATTGATTTCATCTATTTATGAATACACCTTGCATTTGGGTTGGATGGGTATCAGGGAGGGGTGAGAAATGGAGTTTCATATTATCACTCTCAATGGTGAATTTATGGGGTTTTTGAGGTTGAACCTGGTATGTGGGTTCATGGTTACTCACTTGGTCTGTGGATGAATTGATTTTGTTTTGTTCTGTGGTCTGGTTTCACACTGTTTACTGATTTCACCTTCCCAAATCTCATTTTTCCGTATCTGATTCCCCTAAATAAATTCCTCCATCATTTTTTCATTTTTTATATGTGCTTGGAATAATTTTTATGAAATATTTTGATGGATATCTGGTAGGTGATGTGAAACTGCATTCAGGAGATAACTGTTAGTTTGTTTGTGAATGATCTGATGTGTGATGATACAAGCTTCTTGTCTTCCCTTAAGTGGAAGGGTAACATCAACGACTTGACAGGCACCTGCAAAGCAGTTGTGTTGAAAATTGAGACAGCATAAAATGTGCCAATTGGTTGGTAGAGCTTCCATCAGCTAGGTTGTTTGCTTCCATTCACATGAAAAAAAAGTCACAAACCCTAGCTGGAGAATAAGTGGAAATTGTTTCTTTTTCAAGAATAGTCATTTTAATCTCCTTCTGAAAATGCTTTGTTGCTACACTACACTGTGCTTTTTGGGCACTACGCAATAGCGTAGTGGCCTGTTTTTCAGGGCCATTCCCGGTAGCGTTAGTGGGGTTTTTCCGCCGCTACAATGTATCTGTAGCGTAGCGGAAAACCCCTGCCAACGCTTCCAGGTGGCGTTAGCAGAAAAAAAAAATCCACTATGCTAGTGGTTAGCGTAGCGGCTTTTCCGCCTTTTTTTTTTTTTTTGCCCCTGCCAGTAGCGTAGCGGAATCCCACTACGCTAGGCTACACTATGGCTGTAGTGCTTTCCCGGGAGGGATTCCTCCCGGTAAAAGAGGTTATGTAACCTCTTTGACTGGGAGGAATACTTCCCGGGTGAAGAGGTGGACATAACCTCTTCACCCAGGAGGTATTCCTCCCGTTCAAAGAGGTTACATAACCTCTTTAAATGGGAGGAATCCCTCTTGGGCAAAAAGTTTACATAACCTCTTTGCCTGGGAGGGATTACTCCTGGTCAAAGAGGCTGGTTGGCCATGTTAGCATAGACAAACACTACGCTAACAGCTAGCAGAGTGTTTGTCTTTTCTAACGCCGGCCTGAAGAGCAGGTAGAGTTAGCGGTGATTTCTTTTTGGTTGCTAATGCTAACAAAGTGTGTTTTTTCTTTTTTTTTTTTTTTTGTAGTGTTAGCGGGCAAAAAAGGCCTGCTATGCTAGCAATAGCCGTAGTGTAGTGTGTAAAAGCTAACATTACTCTATGCTACATCTACTGTTAGAGTAGCTGGCCCACTATTGCTTCTGAATGCCTGTTTTTATGCTGTTCTGGTTTTGGATGAATTATGAATTGGTTTATACCTGCCACATGTACTGTGTTGAGGTACAAGTGTGCTACCATTATGTATCACCTCAGTTGAACCATGACCACTACTGCCCAACCACCATGGCAACCAAAAGCACCTGTAGCAACACTGGGCCCGCTACGCTAACGGTAGCATTAGCGCAGCGTAGCTTAGTGTAAAACTGCTAACAGCTAACAACTTTTGTCTTAGCCGTTAGCATTTTTGCGCTAACACTAACGGAACGAGGCCAAAAAAGGCCTCGTTACGCTATGCTATGCTGTTTTGTAGCGTAAATAGCCGCTACAAACGCTGTAGTGTAGCGGCCTGTAGCGGTCCTGTAGTGCCGCTAACGCTACAGTGTTGGTGGAAGAAAAAAAAACCCGCTACGCTACACTATTTTGGCCCTGTAGCGTAGCGGCCCACCGCTGCCTGTAGCCTATTTGGTTAAGGAAGCACTTAGAATGTGTCTCAGAATTTTTGAGGTTGTGGGTTTGAGTACCACCAGGCACATCTTCATTTTCACAGTCTCTACAGATTGGAAATATGAAATATGTCAGGCATGTGGATATTTTGAAGTTTTAAAACTAGTCACTGCTTGAAAAACATTGCTAACACATCCATGTAAGACTTCATAAAAGAATTGGAGGTAAAAACCATTACACAAGCTGTACATAATAAAAGACTGATTATTGAAAGATTTGATTACAATATAAAACCAGGAAAGACTGAATGAAAAAAAGACAGAAATCAAACAGAAGAGTGAAAATGAAGAAAGATAAGAAGATGAAAAAAATCTTTGGAAGACAGGAATAGATAGAAAAAATTAATATTAGGAATTGATGGAGGAAGAACAGAAGGACTAAGGATTTATTTGAGAGGTTGGCAAGAGAAAAAAAGAAAAGAAGATATTGAATATTGAATAGTCTCACCAGAAAATGACAAGAATATGAGAAGAAAGCAGATTTAATATGAGAGGAATAGAGAAGAGAAAAGGAAAGAAAGAAGGGAACAAGTTGGGATGAGTAATGAGTTAGGTGAGATTTAGGGTAGTTTAATTTTAAAGAGAGGATGTATAAAGTTTTATTGAGGTGGTGTTGAGGATTCTGATCATTGAGGTTGAGAATGAGTCAAACAAAGATTGAATTAGAATTCAAATTAGAAAAAAGGAAATTTGGTGACATTCAGTGTGACATGTCATCACAGATCTAACACATAAATAATGTACTCAACACAATTGCTAATGTGTACTTAGATCAATGGTTAAAGCATCACTAATCAATACTAAGGTTGTGGATTTGAGTCCCACAGCATATAAACTTCCATAGATTATCTGCCCTGATCCTATGATATTTTTAACAATAAAAAAAGGTTTATAATCAGTGGGCAGTTCAAAACTCATTTTACATGTGAGTGACTTGTTTTTAACAGGAAAAATATTCCATCTCTGATGATATCATCCAAATATCTTTTGAGGGCTTTCACTATCAAAATTTAAGCGATCTTATAATATGTTTTTAATATTTCTGGTATGAACTCATTGGGATACTTTTGGAGTTGATTTCCATGAAGATATGGGAATTCATTTTAAGAGATAATTTGTGCTGAGTTGTATCCCAGGGATTTTTGAATAATAAAATTTTTGGAAAACAAATATCTGACTTGGGAAGCTGCCTTGAAATAAATTCCCCTGCATTTATCATGAAGCTTGGTTCCTGATAAAAATTCTCTAATCTACTGATAATAGCTGAAACTATTTGAAAAATCCCTCCCTGGGATTTGAAAGTTTGAATCAATGGAAATTTTCCTCATTAAACCATTGTAGCTTTCAAATGTTTCAGTTTCAAATAAGTTGGCTGGTCCAAATATTCTGATCAAGTAATTTCAATGAAATAGCATGTGGATTTTGGGATAATTTTCTCATCTGCCTGAAATTTTGGCTATGTGATACATGAAAGTTTGGATATGACCATTTTTCAATGAATAATTATATATCAGATATTTGCTTTTGGAGAGACAATATTTTTCTGAGATAAAATAAATTTTACCAAATCTGTTTCATTTCTGAATTCATGAAAGGGAACATCAAAAATGGGGCTGCCTGAAGAAAAATTCTTTCTTATTTTCCAATAAAACTTCCATAATGTGCAACCATGTATTTTGACTGTATTGGAGACATTCTGAGACCTTCAAATTGGAAGGCTCAACATCTTGCTTAATTTCACTGAATTGTGATTTTGGAAGTTTTTTTTATAAAATCTGTTGTTAAATACTTGACTATTCCAAGTGGGACCACAGGTAGGACTTCAACAGGAGTATCCTTGCACTGATGAAAAGCTTTCAGTTTTAGAAAAGGGTTATAAATCCTGGTGGGTTCCTCCCAAATCAATTGAATAATCCTAAAACTCTCATCATCTTTCTTATTCTTCAGGTCTAATACTATCAATTCAAAATTTAATTTGTCCCTGATCCTGTATTCTTTATTCTTCATTTAAAATTTATGCTTAGTTTTTTTCTTCTGATATTTTCCATAATTATTTTGTTCTTCTGATTGTTTCACTCCATTTTATGGCTTCTGAAATTTTTCTCTCATCATGTGTGTTACTTTCCAAATCTCTTGACTCTCTGCTTTTTCTGTCTAAAACATCTCTACTTCTGTCCCAAATTTAGACATAATTTTATTTCATTCTATTTTATTTTCTTCATCTTAGGCTGTGTTTGTTAGTGAAATATGATGTGTGTAATATTATGCACCTTTTTTTGTAATGAACAAATTATTAGGGGTGTAATAAGGTTGAGAAATATGGTAATAATTCTCATGTTATTTTGGTGGTTTAATTGCAATAATATCACTTTGTTTGCAAAACACACAAACATTCAAACTCAAGAAAAGCATAATATTACATTTGTCATATGAAGCTAACAAACACGGCCTTATCCAATCCAAAATCATCTGCTTTGCTTTTTTCCTGTATTTCTGCATTGAAAAATTAAAAATGTCTACTTTTATATAACGAAAACTCAATATATGTCCAAAATAACATCAAAAATGGAATTCCAGGATAAGATAACCCCCAGTAATCTGCTTAAACCACCCTAATAACTTTACTGGTTTAGAAGATACATATATTTCACAGTTCATGGTCAATTTTGGGGGGTATTTCTTATTAATTATAACCCAAATTGTATGATTATGTGAATTAAATTCATTCAAAAAAAAATTAAAACCAAAATCTTTACCACTTTTTCATTTTGAATTCCTTTCATTCTGTTTGCATATCAAAGGGATGTATGATGTATATGCAGCAATACTCCCTCAAACTGTGCTAGGATGTGCAGTCAGGTGAGATAAAATATCTCATCAATTTTCCCTGAAGCTAAAATCATATTTTACTACATAAGGAGGCCTTCTGCCTACAATTTGTATCCCATCATCCTAAAGGAAAACTGAATTTATGATTGGAAGTAAGAAAAACTGAGAAAGAAAACAAAAGGATGAGTTTCAAGAGCAATTAAAATACAGGATATATAGAGAGAATAATAGATGAAAAGTATTTCCTACCATGAGTGTAATAAGCAGATCATAAAATAATACTAAGAAGATTTGACTGGAGATGAGGTGAGAAGCAAACAGATGTTATCTGATGATGATAGATAATAAGAGACAGGGAACTTGAAGAGAGAGAAGAAGAATTGAAATAGAACAGAAAAATATTTTTGACACAAAACAACAGAGATAAAAATAGAAAGAAGCAGAGAAAAAACATCACAATAGGATGTAGATTGAAAAACGTTATGAGGCCTTAATGTCTGAGGAATTGAATGTGTTCTTGAGATCTTGATGAGGTCAATTTGAAATGATAATTCAGTATTCTAAGTTGAGAAACATATTCAAAGCTTTTTTTTAAAAACTTTAATAAGCACCACTTCCTCAATTTTGAAGGCTTCAGATTGAGTTCTTGAAAAAAGAATATTTGAGTGTTTTGATATTGAGGGGTTTTCAAAGATTGATTGAAGTGTTGATCTTTAACTCCTTTCATCCCTTCCTTCCAGCCTAACTGATCAGATCTCAGGTCTGTGATTTGTTGCACTTGTGACATTTTTCTCTCTTCATTTAGAAAACTCACACCTTGGGCACTGGTCAAAAGCTACTCAAGCACCTATTCTCAGCTGGGTATCCTGTCTTATATTTTCTTATCAACCTTATCTCAGAAATATATATAAATGAAAAATTGTTATCTTAACTTATAAAAAGAAAGAAAAAGAATAACTCATCAGGTCCTGGGTTCAATTCCCTCCCAGAGCCTCATTTTCTGCAAGGTCCCCATTTCAATACCTGGTTTAATTATCTGTCAAACATATTTTCACCTTATAATTCCTAATCAATTACCTAATCACACTCCTTCATAAAACTGTTCATTATTCACTCACCCTTCTCAATCAAACACCCCTTTCACTTGACTTTTCATCAAAAACTGTTAACAACTCTCTTCAAACAAACAAATCATGTTGAAAAAATCCTCTATCATGACAGTCAAAATTTCCAAGTGTACCTTGTTATTCTTGTTTTCTGATAGCATAGAAATGCAGAGCTTGCAAATCCATCATAATTTTCTAAATTCAGCAAAAGGTTCATCACCCTCCTCCTCATTGTCATCAGGTGTATTTCTCTCTGAGTCTCTTGACTCTCCACTTGCTTTGTCTAACATGTCTCTAATGCTGTTTCAAGCACCATGAAAAAAAACTAGTGTCACTTGCTATCAAGCAACATACTGGGTTACAAAGGGACCCTTTGAACAAGTGACATTAGTTTTTTCATGGTGAAGGTGTGTTTCTCTCAAGGTCTCTTTGTTCTCTGATTTTTGTGTATAAAAAATCTCTAATTCTGTTTCAAGACCATTTGTATATTAGTGGAGCCACAAGTCCAATGATTATCCATCTTGATTGACTCAAGCCTACCCTCAGGGGAAACCTACCCCTCTGTCACCTGTTATAAGCATTCTAAGAAAATGTATATTTCCTGAATGGCCAGGGCCCCCCTGCTTGACAGGAAGGTATTACAGATTCAAAATTCCTGCTATATAGAGTAACTCTTGGATTGGTAGCCATGCTGATAGAAAATCTGATTCTAAATCCAAGGGGCTGGGATCCCAAAGTGTGTGGTTGAGGTTTTGGTGTGTGAACCTCAATGAAAGCCTTTTGTGAAGGTTAAAAGCTCTCATGTAGAGGCCCATCCTTCAGTGATGGATTGTGAGAAGCAGCAGCCAATTTTCTGACTGGGATTTCCAGGGGTTGAATAACTTCTAGTACAGAAAGGTGCACTTCAGTTCCTCAAAAAAATGAATTCATTTCATTTAGTATTTTCAATCTTCTCTGAATCAGAACTATATCAAATTACCTTTCCATTAGTTTCCTTGTGAAATTCCTCTCAGCAAGGACTTAGTAGAATCTGATTTTAAGCCAAAACAAATTGCAAAAAATATTGGTTTTCTACATAAAACATTTTTGAGAAAATTTCTGTCTTACTTTTTCCCCAACCATGTTTGAAACCTTGTTGAAGTCTTATAGTACAGCCACAGTGTATGTACTTTTCATCTAACAAGTTCCAGGTGATTTCTGGATGGATAATTGAAGAATGTGATTGAATTTTATGATGACATCAGAAGTTGTTAGAGCCTGAATATGTCGATGCTCTCTTGAATTCAGGCAGAAAATTAAAAATCGACAAAAAAAACTTCAACATCAGGTAAAAATCGGAAGGACATGCATGTCAATAAATGAAAAAAGAATGAACTTGCAGCTGAAAAGGTCGACGGAAGAAATACAAATTTAATATTGCATGCTGGAATATAAAAGTTCCCAATCAAATCTTCTATTATATTATTGGTCAAGAAGTCAGGCCCAACACCGTTTATTGAATTTGTCTCGGGGAACCTCACTCATAACATTTGACCGACAGTAACCGAGCCAGAGACAGAGTTGTATCGAGGTCATGTTCGGCGCTGAGAGCCAGTATTAATGATGACGCTGAACACGTTATCAGCTCTTCTACCAATTGATGGCCATCGAAATTTATGCTTTGAGAGCTTACACATTTTTGTTGAGGAAGTTATGACAATTCCCATGCTTCGAGAAGCTCCTCCTCACTAGGGGTTCTTGACGTGCGCTTCTGACGGCCAATCTCTTGCTTGCAATGACAAATAATCGATTCCGGAACCTGTAATTTTTTTGCTTGACTGGAGGAATAGGGAAGTGCTACTGGAAACATGGATTTCATTAGGATATAAAAACTTAAGACCAAGTTTATTATAAGGAATATGTGGCCTGATTGATAGGTGGCAATACTCACCTCATTGTAATACTTATTGAACGTTGATCAATTTGTTCCTTTTGAGATTGAATTGACGGCCATTTGGGGCCAGTCGGAGGCCGGAGGGAGGAAGGAATTGTGATTTCATGAGGAGATTTGACCAAGTCAAACGAAGGAATGGGATCAACGACAAGTGTTGATGGAGTGCGATCACTAAAGTAGTCGACGCTGGCGGTTAGGCTTCGTTGGATGTCTGACTCGAGCTGCTTTTCGGCCATGTTCTTCTGGAAACGGTTGCGGTTCCTAGCGATGAGGGACAAATAGGCATTGCCGTTCAGCTCAACGTAGTTTCTGTTTCCTGGCAATTCAGCAAAAGCATCTGCAATGTAGGCTTGATCTAGATCGGGAGAGAAGGAGTGAATATTGAGCCGCCAAAAAGCCAAGCAAGCAAACGACAAGGCGACAATGAGAAACAACACGTAGAAAGAGAGGAGAGCCAGTTCCACAGGTTTGAGGATCATTTGCACTTGGTTCACAGTGAATTACTGACAATTCGTCTGGTGGGCAGGGGTAAGAGCAACAATAGAGTCTGGAAGCCCAAGTGGTAGAACTCAAACAAAAATGTAGCCTCTAAGCTTTCATAAATGTGCAGTCATCCCTGCGCTGTCTGGCAGTCGAAGTGCATGTTGAAGTAACATTGACGGAGAACACGCGCGGAATGCCAGCATCCATGCGGGTATGTAGCAAGTTTTTTTTTCTTTTTTGGAGCTGCAGAAAATCCAGTCTGGTGGTTCTATCGGGCCCGTCATTTACCCGTAACCCCAGTCACGGTGGAAGGGACCTTGGCACAGAGGTCATAGAAAATGTGTAAAACGTATGTGGGCTTCATTACATTAAAGAGTGTCTCATTTCGATGAAAGGACTTTATTGGCTGTTTTTTTTTTTTTTGTGTGTAGGACTGGGTTACCAAGCATCTTCCAATGTCAAGAGTTGTGAAGCGAGATAGAGCAAGGTAAATAGAGATTGAAATACGGAAGCCACACTTTCAAAGAAAAAAAAAGTACCATGTTTTCTCGCTTCACGTATGGAAGTAGCGAGCTGGCGGGCGAGTGAGTATTCACCCAAGCCAGAACAGTTGCACATACTATGGGTAACTTTTTCCAAGGTAATCATCTCAGAATGTATAAATGTTGATTTAGGTACTCGAAGTATTCATCATGGGTTGGCTCCGGTTGGAAATGTTATAAATTTAAATACATAAGCTGTTTTGATCTGCACATCTGCTCCAGAATCCAAAAGTAGCATGGCTAAGCAAAGCGAAAAAAGGTATCGGGATTGAACCTAAGACCACAACATCAATTACAGTACCTACCTCTCACAAGGAAGAAAGCGTGGAGGCCCGGATCAAGCGGAGCCGTGACGATGGCGCTCTGGAGGAGACACAGCAGAAGAAGCCGCGGGCCGAATATTTGAAGCAGTCTTTGCTCATGTCCAAGGCCATTTCACTGTCTGCCTTGAAAGCTTTGTGCTGTCCGCTTTAAAATACTCACATTGACTGGGATGAGCGCCACTACCAGGGTCGGGTGGGCTACTGTTTAAGAAAACACGCAAGTTTTTTTTGTTGGTGACTTAGGCTTCGACATCTTGTGAGCATGTTGAGTTCAACTTGAGCAACATGAAGGAGATGGAAATGTGTTGCAGTTTTTGTCATACAGAGATGACTGCGAGTTGAAATCCAACCCCGCATCAAAAGGAAAAAGAGAATCGGCTCAGAAGCTATCATGACAGACTGCGGTCTGCAAGAAAAGTTGTATAAAGAATATCTCTCAAGGGAAGATGGTTGTGTGTGAATTTCGTGTCTCCATAAACAATGGCACACTGCGCGATAGTAACAGATGAAATATATACAAAATATTTAACACAAAAGTGATTGCCTCAGCTCCTAGAGCTTGGGGAATATCGGCAGCCTGCTGATTGATCACAAAACAAAACAAAAAAAACCCGGACAGCTCAAAACGACTTGGATGTGCGCCAACTAGTTGTTGGCTCAATGAAAAATCCAGGTTGACTTGAGCATGTCTGAGTTGCGCCAGGAAAGCCCCCGTCTCTTCTGCGTAACCAAAAAAGAATTGTGAATATGTGTTTGGGCTTGGGTTAAGGGTAGGTTGCGTGTCCGCTGTTTCTTCAATGTTTGCATGCTTCACAGAGTGATAGGTATATTCATTTCAGCTTCGTATGATCGAACGTTTCAGTAAGTAAGGCTTGATTGAGTGGGCGACGTTGTCTTCAAGGACGTGGTCATGAATGAGCAGGAAACCGACAGGAAGAGATGATGTGGGCATGAGGATGGAAAGCAAAGGGTAACGAGACACGAGTGCTCGGGCGAAAAGAAAGTCAAGAAGAGCGAAAAAAAGAACAACAACAATGATGTATGGAAATAAGCAAACCGGATCCAAACGATGTGTGAAGGGATACATTCGGCTAAACATAAGTTGAAGGTATAAATCATTTAAGATAATAGTGTTTCATCAACTTTGGTTGCTCAACGCGTTGCCAGCACTGGCAGCGGTTAAGGATCCGAAAGAGATGACCAGTTGGTTGATGGCATCCAAGTTCCCTCCGGAGGCGTAAGAATTGGTATTTGAGTTTGACTGAATTGTGTTGGAGTTCGGATTAGGTACAAAGCCACCACTGTTGGTAGTTGACATTGGGGCGCTGGAAATTGGTTTAGGTTGAGATACGAGGGGGGAGACAATGCTGGAGCCAGATAGCTGGTTGGCACCAAAGGTATTTGGAATGGTGGTGCTGGTAGTAGTGGGAGTAGGAGTGTATGGAGGGGGGGCGTTATCCTCGGGGGCTGGAGGTGGGTTTTCCTGCTGAGGAGGCTCAGTCTTCGGGGGTGGAGTGGAAACCTGCTTCTTGGGAGATGGAGGATCCGCCTGGGGTGGTGGCGGTGGGGGGGATGGTGTCACCGGTGGCTGCGGGGGAGGTGGTGGTGTAGGCTCAGGAGACGGCTTGGGCGCGGGGGCTGGGGCTGGGTCATCGGAGCTACCATCTGCAAGAGACCATTTCTGTAGGAATAAGAGTCAGCCTCAGGATGTGAATACATATATAACGTTGAGACTTACCATGTAAAATACACCGGCGTCCTTGGAGGCAAAAAACTCGAACAAGGATGGAGTCATGTCCAGTCCGCCCTGGGGATGGAGGGTAAAAACAGGATCAGTGACAATAGGTCTCTCGGGAGGGATCGTGAAGCTAACCATGGGACAGCCAGGACATTCGTCTTGGATGGTGGCATAGGTTGACTTGCCACCCGAGGTGATTTTGATCTTCTTGCCGCACCACTTGTTGGCTTCGTACTGTTCTTGGTTGAGGGCGACGATATAGTCATCGGGGCCGTTGGTATTTCCACAAGCGCCTAAACCAGGATCGTAGAACGTAGCGCGACCGGAGAAGGTGCCATCGCCACGTTTCTGGAGTGGGTGGGTATGACCTCGCTTGGTGAGGCGT
>SMGU01004883.1:0-10691 GCA_004348175.1 Puccinia novopanici
CCTGGGAAGAGTAGAAATATAAATATTGGTAGATCCTCTAAAATTGATCAGTAGCTGTGAACATGATCTGTTCAAGATCCCACAGCCTCAAGAGCTTCACAGGGGAGCTCCCCACTGTTATTCAAACCGCTTATTTCAACTCAGAAGCACTAGGAACAGGATTAAAAGAACCCCTTTTCCCCCCGTGACTCTCTCCTCCAAGCATTTACATCCATATCAAGATTTAGCCCTAGGAATCATCTACTGAGTAGTCCTTTAAGTATAAATAAGTTTAAAAATCAATTTTTAATTTCTTCACAGAGCCCCCAGAAACCCCATCCAACCAGCATGTGACTTTCCTGAATGATTTCCTTCCACAATAAGTCTATCAGTAAGCCCTCTTGAATTCTTCTCCCCCATCCACTTTTCCTGGGCTTTGAAACACCCTTGCTTGCAGGCCCAGAAGATAAGGTTCCTATCAAATAACCCACATCCAGGGCCTGATATTTAGAGCAAAAACCCCAAAAAACCCCTGCTCAGAAGGCCCCTCTGAATATTTCCACCTATGTGGCCCATTTTGGGACTCTCTTCTCTATTTTTGTTTGAACTTAAAAACATCCAAAAAAACCCCAAAAATTATATTTCAACCTGCCCAAAATCCTTAAAAACATTTATCCTTCATTTTATATTGCTTTTGTAGCCTGTGTAGCTAGAAGGATTAGTCCTTGCCATCAAACCACTGACATTCAAACCCAGTCTATCCCACATTTCCAAAAACAGCCTACTAGACCTGAAAGAATATTCAAAAAAGTATAATGCTATAAATTAACAGTAGAAGAGGAGAAGAATGACACATTCCATATTTTATGCTGTGAAACCTGGTCATGATGAGCAGAGAAAATTCCAAAAATATGAAGTTTGAAACTGGTGGATGATGGGCCTTTATTTCCAAAGTGACTGATGATGCTTGAGGCTGGAGGTTTGCAGATCATCAGAGAGGCATGTTAATTTATGATACTGAGGAATATCTTGCTTTTTAGAAGCATGTTTGAATGCATCTATATGTATCTCAAAGATTAAGTACCTCCATGATGAGTTGGAGTGTCACATAGAAAAGCATGCTTTGGTTCCATGGCAAAATAATGCTGCCCTTTTTGTTCCAATGCTGCCGCTCCAAAAAAGAAATGCCTTCTTCAACATGTGACATACTCAAGTAACATGAAAACTTGGTTGTTAAAAAGACTATTGTAGCTCAAAAATACATTCAATTTCCATACATAATATGAACCTTTTTCTTTCTCAAAAAAAAAAAAAAAAAAAAAACCTGAGGCAACTATTATGTGGGGTCAAATGTAGACAGTTAACTGGAAGAGTGGCAAGCTGTGGTAGTGTGATAACAAGCACCTCTAGCATTTTCCTAGAAAATGAGCAAGTAGGGAGGACTGTGAATGAACAAGGACATTGAACTTGTGGACAGGAATTTCAGGGCTTCATATTAGTTTTTGGAAGGAAACAAGAAGTGGTTTGTTGGGGGAGGGGGCAGCTGATGGACAGGTGAAGGATGCCATATGGTCAGCAGAACATCACACTTATTTGGCCAATATGTTTATTGTCATAGACCCAAGGAAGTTTCTGGAGCAATGATCCCTGATCAAGAAAACTGAATAGCTCAACTATTGGCCACTGGAACCAGGAGTGTTGTCATGGCACCATTTTGTACCGCTGATAGGCTGGGGGGGGGCACACTCCAACAAGTCCCAGCTGGGATGGATAAATGGTTTGGAAAGGATGTGCAAGATTACCCCCACCCCTGTCACCACTTCCAGAAATCTGCTTGAACGTGTCTTGGTCTACTAGTCCTGACACCAACGATTGACCTCAATTGAATATCTTCTGCATCAAATCAATGAAGGGCCAAGCCGCCATCCGAAAAAAAAAAAAAGTTCTTGAACCGGCGCTCATGCACGGTTCTTGTAAAAAAAAAAATGAGCCAGAGACGTCCCTGCACTTGAAACATTTTCACTCCCACCACACATGATGATCAAGGGGTTTTTGTTGTTTTACCGGAATCGGAAGGAAACAGTCAGTTATCGCCAATTGAACCAACATTGGGGGAAAAATATAGCCATTATCACGAATCTGTTGTGAATAAAAACAAAAGAAAAAGTAGCTAACAAAGCAACAGATAAACAGATGGAATTGTCATAGATCTATATTCGACCTAAAGTCCCACATTCCTGGTAACAGATCGTAATTGGCTTGGCTTAATTCATCGTTGAATATAGTTTCAATCAAGATGGTATCGTTGACAGAGCTGGATCCAGGCCTGCCGATCCCGGGTGCACTCATGATAGTTCTGGACTGGGGCGAAGACAGATCAGTGTCAGCTGGATGATGGGAGCCATTCAATTTCTGGCGTTTGTGGCACCCTGTCCAATCCGCAAGATCGTCCGCCGTCTCCCAGAGGGCCACGTTAGATTGCGTGTCTCTGCGGACGTGTGGCTGGCCGGTGTGCACGTCTAGTAGGCCCATCACCGGCCGCTTGGGCCGTTGCTCAACCACCCTGATCGTCGTCGTCCACCAATCATTTTGCGCTTTCTTTCCGCGAAATTTATGGAAGCGCTTGTGCGGCGACCGTGCGCGCGCCGAATGGAAGCCAGAGCCAGCCATTCTAGAAGAAGAATCCGCCCCGCTCGCCCCGTGTTGTCCGGAAAACCCTTCACCCGAATTCCCCTGCTCTTGAGATCCCGATGAATTTTTCGTCCCATAAATAGTGATGATCGACTCCGGTGGCAGAGGATTAGGGACTCGGGAAAAAACTTGTGTTGGCTCAGGCGCTGTTGGGCCTCCGCCGTTCGAGTTATTGTCGTCATCATCATCTGGCTCTTCCTTCGAGTCCATTTCTTCGCCAGGCTCCATAATTTTCCCGTCAGTGTTCAAACGCATCTCAACTTCGACCTCTCTCCACTCCATATCTTCTTCATCTTTTGTAGCATCGACCATTGTCCCACTCGTTCTATCGGTAGAGGGGTCTGCGGCCGGCCGAGCAATTGATGGGTACTTTGGGAAGGGTACCATGCGCTCGTTTCTGATGCTACGAAGATGCCGGTTCATCTCACTAATAGCTCGGCAATACTGTATCATCCAGTTTTTGGCGGTTAAGTGACTCGCCATCCGACGCCGTCGTTCCTTAGAATCATTAGGGATCGCGATCGAAGGGGCTTTGCCATCACCGCCGAAGATAGTCTTCGTCCCCAGAACAGACGAGCCGGTAGCGGAGGGATTGATACGATTCAAACTAAGGCGAAAAGCACTTTGACAGGGAAGTCGCGTCATACTCTCGGGTACCTCGGGTACAGCAGGCCCTGTTTCTCCAGCTTGACCAGGGGCTGAATTGGATGCCACTCTGTCTTGTGGTTCCAAGCCATCGGCTACAGCGATTTCGCCCGCATTTGCCCCACTGGCTAGTGCGGCATCCTCGTAATAGTCATCGATCACGTGTCTACCATCTTAGTGTATTGGTTGGGCCCATCCAATCACATGGAAACAGTCAAAACCGCAGGGCGATCAGTTACGGTATTGTATGGAGCGCTGGTGAGACTTTCACTGGTTGAGAGCACCGAACCTTTTAAAAAACGTGCACCCATGACTTTGAAGGCATTTCTGGCAGAGCACATGGTCACGGCTCGTGACTTGAGGTTGCCAGATAGGAAACCGGCAATGATCAACTCATCCTTTTCTGTCTGGGTACAACTGAAGAAGAGTTAGCAGGCAATGAGATACTTCCACTGATGAACCAAGAGTGAGCAAGGGAGATTCGGATTTGTGACTCACGGAAGCTTTTGGATCAAAGGATTCCGGCGGAAAAAATATAACGAGTCTCTATACCCTGCAGCTCTCGCAGCGTCGATGGACAACATAAAGTGCTTGTTGGGGTTCGCCCTATCTTTGGAAGTAAACGTTGGAATTTTATACTGCCGACCTATAATAACGAAGAAACAATAAATAAATCAAAGTCATCAGTTCAGATTGTCGAAAGAAGAACGGGCTTAGAGGCTGAGGAAGAGGACTGACCTCCTAGCAAGACACCTTCGGGAGTGACTTTTGCATCACCTTTAGGGTCGCTGGGAAGGGTTAGCTCATCCTCTTCAACCAAATAGGTGACACCTTGATGGACTTTTGTCTCGCACCATCGCGTGTTACCAGATGAGTCTGCGGCAGCTCCAGAAGGGTGGATGTGCAGTTCACCGCTATCGGTATAGGTAATGAGTCTTCTCACGGTCTCAATCCGACTGTCGACTTTCATTTTACGGGATAATAGCTGGGAAGATGCAGCTCCCTTCATTGGTCTACCGATACTCCAGGCGCGTTGATCGCCGTCCAAAGTGGCTTTGGCTTTTTTGGCGGCCTTAGACTGGAGGAGTAGCTGTTCCTTCTTAGCAATTCGAGCTAATCTTTCTTGCTCCCTCTTCGCTAGCCGTTCTGCTTTCTCTCGCTCCTTCATCTCTTTCTTGATTTGGCGCTCC
Source organism: Puccinia novopanici (assembly GCA_004348175.1). Taxonomy (NCBI): domain Eukaryota; kingdom Fungi; phylum Basidiomycota; class Pucciniomycetes; order Pucciniales; family Pucciniaceae; genus Puccinia; species Puccinia novopanici. Next base: position 4,506 of record SMGU01004883.1, read on the forward strand.
CGCTGTCTCGCAATTTTTTCTTGTTCTTTTCTTTGGCGAACGGTCATGGGCTTCTGCAGGAGAGGAAAGGGCATCTGAGGAGCGGTTGAATCGGGTAAGATACTGGGTCCTCGTTCGTCGGTCTCCTCTTCCTCTTCCTCTTCCTCCTCTTCTTCCTCCTCGTCGTCTTCTTCTTCGTCTTCCTCATCATCTTCTTCCTCCTCCTCCTCACCTTCGTTTATTCCATCTTCCACCTCGGCAGTGTCTTCTTCACCTTCGTCTTCTTCCCCATCTCCCTCTTCTTCACCTTCACCTTCTTCGTCTTCTTGGCTTCCTTCTTCTCCACCTTCTTCTTCTTCATATTCGCCTTGTTCCTGCCCTGGCTCGTATGGGTAGGAGTATTGCTGCAAATCTTTTTTGGGTTTCAATTTTTGAATTTGGTCAGTCGACGCATAAACGAAGGTGCAGATATTGGTTAAGCATGGACATACTAAGGCGAGTGTAAGCGTGGGGTGGATTCATCGCGGCGTGGTACGACAGCGTTGTGGGATGTGGTATAGAGGCGATCCGAGATGAAGTCGTTTCTCGTCGCGCCCCGCCGCGGGCTGCAGCTCCCCGTACCCTACATGTCACGGGGACGGGGACGGGGACCGGAGAGAGGCCAACTGACAAGTTGGATAAGAACCTGTTTCTGCACTCAGTTTTAAACTCTTCAAACAGGATGGACCTTGGAGACCAACCATGATCAAACTCAGTCATGGTAAAAAAAAAATCATGATAAATCATGCAACATCACTTTCAGGATAAATATAAAACATGAATTAATCAGCCCCAAAATTTCCTGATGCTTTGATTAATTGAGAATTTTTATGATTCAAAATATTTGTCAGGAATGATGGGCAAAATGGATGAATTAAAAGACTAATAGTTTTGATTCCTTTCTTTTTATTGGATTTTGCATTTTTGAGTTCAATATTATTTGTTTGTGAAATGAGCATTCTTGAAAATATACCAGATTTTTTTTTCTACAAGCAAGATACACGGTAAATAATTTGGGGAAGGATATGCCTATGTGAAAATTGGAAGGTTTGAGATTATACAAATTATTTTCTAAAATAAAAATAAATATTATTCTTATTATGGATGATCAAATCTCTTTCTTACAATAAAAAAAAACTCTTAATGAATAAGGCCGTGTTTGTTAGTGTCATATGACACACGTAATATTACACAACTGGTAAAAAATTTACAATATATTATCAGGGGACAAATCATTTTTAGAAGTATGAGAATAATGATATGATGATTGTGGTGGGGGCATTGCAATCATATTGCTTTGTTTGTTGAACACACAATCATTCAAACTCAGGAAAAGTGTAATATTATGTGCGTCATATGATGCTAACAAACACGGCCTAACTATAAATGAGCATGATTGAAAGGAGAAGAAATTATTCTATTTTTGAAACTAGGAATAATTTTTTTGAGTTGAGGACTCTGAAAAAGGGTGAAAATTTTGGCAATACCTGGCAAGTGTCATCACTGGCCAGATGGGACTTCCAGGTAAATTTAATGAAAATTTTATGATGCTTACTTTAATTGAAAAAATCCAAAATACTGAGAATCCAAGAATTTCTTGATTTATTGAAGTACAAAGGTAAAGGTTTGAAAAATCTCAAAGATGTCTCAAATCTAAATTTAAAGTGGAAAACCTGATGATTTGTCACAGGAAAAAGAATTTCCTGCTCACAAATCAAACCCACAACAGGTTCAACCAGTTTACTGTCATGCTCCATATTCCTAATCAAAAAAAAGCAATCCAAATAACCAAAAGGCTAAAAAAATGTCTATTTAGCCTATTCCAATTATTAATTTTAAGTGTCAGACTCACATACCACCATGTGAAATATTTTTGGTTTGAAGTACCAAAGACTCAATATGGAACTGGCTACTAAAGGCTCAATAGGGAAATGGCTAATAAACTCTCAATATAATTCTATGAAGACATATAATATTGATTAAATAAGTAAGTGAATCAAATCTTACAGGAAAATGGGTTGAAGCAGTAATGATAGAAATTAATAAGACATCTGTAAATAAGATGAGTTAACTTGCTTCAAAAACAAAGCCAACATCTGAGAGAGTCAAAGCCAACAGCTGAGGGAATAAGGCTTGTATGGAAAAGTGGATGATGATTTTGTTAATTAATGAGAGTGGAAAAAGATGAGGCAGTGTAAGAGTTTTGAAGCTTTTATGTTTGAATGGTTATGTGTTGTTTCTGATGTCTTCTTCAGAGGCTCCAGAAGTTTGAGGTTAATTTCTTTTGTGCCTGGAAGTGAAAGTGATGTTTGAAAATTTCCATGTAAGAGTTATTAATATTAAATTTCTTGCGTTCTGAAAGGTATCTTAATTTTAATGAGCATTTGGGTCAAATTTTAACAGGGTGTTTTTTTTGGTTGAATCATTGAATTTAAAGTTGTATTTATTGAGTGCTTGATTGGACTTCACATGCTATTTGGTTTGAATCCTTACACTCAAAGATCAGCTGTTTTGATTCTTCTGCACTTGGTTTTGTTATGATTGGAGCTTTGAAAACCTGTATTTTACATGAAAAATAAAATCAGAAAAGAATTTTCACATGAACCCTTCAAAAAATGCAAATATTAATGGATGACGGTGGTCTGGTGCAAGTGTGAGGACAAAAGTGAAATTAATGTAAACTGGGTGTTGGGACCAAGGTGGAAGAAGATGGAGTAGACACAATTCATGCTCTTGATGTGCTGATTTGAATTCAGATGATGTGTGGGCCTATGTGGTGGTATCTTCAAATGCCAATGCCCAAGCCAACACCAACCTGCATAGCAAAAAATGAGAATAAAGGATTTAGCAACAATCCTTTTGAGGTGCATTATCTTGACATCAAAGAAATGTACCCCCAGGCCTATTCCTCCACCAATACCTCCTCCACCGTACACTCCGCCATATCCTCCACCATATCCTCCACCATATCCCCCATATCTGCCCCCATAACCGCCTCCATATCCTCCACCATAACCGCCTCCATAGCCCCCATTTGCAAGGAGAGTTTTACCAATTAGTTTACTTCAGCTTTCAAGAAAAAAAAGAAAAAAAAGCTTGCAGTTGATTGTCTATTTAATTATGACTTACACCTCGATGGCCCAATCCAAAGGTAGGGAAAGCTGTAACAGTTGGAGTGCTGATGATGGTTGCCACGATTGCGAATAAAGCACAAGTGAATTTCATCCCAACCAGCTCAAGTCTCTGTGCCATCTAGAGATGTAGCATAATTTGTTGCAAAGACTTTCCACCTGACTGACCTGGACCAACTAAAAACAACCAAATCGGGTTCATCTCAATCATGTTACAATGCAGGTTGGACTGAAGGAGAACACCCGCCATCAAGAGAGCCCACTCGCTGCATCATCCAGTTGATCCAAATTCATAGAATGCCATGAATCAAAAGGCCAGTTGATTCAATTTGGCACAAGCCACCGACCAAGCAAATTCAAAGCCAAAAGGCAACCTTGGATAATTGGGCGCGGTAAGGTTATTGCTTTAATTTCAATGATCAGGAAGCTCAAAAGGCTGAATAAGAAGAGGGTGATTGATCTGCCTGAAGAAACACTGCTTTGGATTACGGAATTTGTGATCCACTTGGATCTTTTAAAATGACCAATCGACAGCTCACTTCCCGCAAGAAGTAGCAGTCGGTCAGATGATAGAAATTTCTCTAGACGCGTGAGATTAGCTATCATTAACCTTTGTTCTTTCTATGAGCACTCCCTCCTCAAGTGAGGCTTGAGTGGTGACCGCCGGTGAATACTGTGAGATTTGGTAAGTAAAGCGCATCCGGTAGAGTGATGACCCGTCCTGATGTCAGTGACACCACCGCTGTACCGCGAGCAACAGCTACCTGTTTGTTAGAGCGACTACCGGTGATACTTGTGTGTTGGAGTCGTCTTTTCAAAATACTCAAGTGGTGAGTTCTTTTTTGCACTTGGTAGTGACGTGGTAGGTGAATGACGGCTTGACAGTTGATTCTCCTTTTTCTGTCTCGGCCCTTTCTGCAGTTGCGAGATAAGATGTTTTAGCGATTTTCCTTGCAGTTCGAAGCTCTGGATGAAGTGTCCAGCAATTCTCTTCTGAGTGTGGCGCATCCGGGTTGTGCTTTCCGTGCTTGCACCCGAATCCAACTCCAAACTTCCGTTTTCTTGAAGCACTGGTTGCCAGAGCTGCTGCTGTAGAGTTTTCTTCTTCAGTGGTCTTCTTGCCAATCGTAGCTTCATATCGCGCGAAATCCCGAAGTTTGGCTATCACGAGCTTTGGGTTGGCCGACGCGCTCAGATCAGCGGACAGAGCGTTCATCAGCATTGGTCTCTTCTCCGTAATCTTCGCCACTATGGTACAGCTTATGATGACATCCGGCAACTTCAGACCGATTGAGTTAAACTCAGAAATGCTGTTCTCGACTAGAGCTATAAAGTGGTTGATGTCCTCGTTGAAGGGGATGTCCATCCATTTGCTCCACGCCTTATAGACCGAGAGGAAGTCATCGCCAGCGTAAATTTCCTTGAGCTTCATCCAGATTGCATAAGGATTTTCTGCATTGTCGTCATCGATCACGCTGTTGAAGATTTCGTCAGAGATGGCCTTCACGAGAATGTTGCACGTGCGGTAAGCTTTTTGTCTAGTAATGTCGTCAGGGTTTTCCGGCAGGTCATTCTCAATACACTGAAGTAACTTTCTAGGTCGTAGATGTATTTTGAGTTTTATTTCCCAGATAGGAAAGTTATCGCCCGTGAACACCATGAGACCGGTGCAGTCTTCATCGGGGTCGTAATGATAGCTAACCGTGCTTTCCACGGGAGTAGTACTCAGTTTGGGTTGCTCTACATTTCTTTTAGGCGGCATGTTGTCTTGCTTTCAGCTGTTTTGAGGGACCGTCGGTTCTAGCTATCCAAGACTGTAAATCTAAAAGAATAAAAGACGCTGACATATTTCATTTCTTTAAATCAGATTATGAAATTAATTACAAGTCTGATGAAACTTAGAATGAAATAATATAGACGCGATGCATACCTGAAAGCAGATCAAGAGACGCAAATTTTAAAGAGAGCGGTGAATATGAGACGACGATTGCCAAGTGACTCTGTCGCTGTAGTAGGGAGCATTATGCCTTATCAGCCTCTCTCTTCATTCTTAAGCTAAGTTCTCTTGCTCGTACAGTAGTGCCTTTATGGTTTCTGTCTTATGTTGCTGTATTATGTCTTTTAGGATCGTTGAGATCCTGTTGCGCACCTGAAAATTAGTCTAGGTATAACTAGCTGTTGTAGTGTCGGAGAGGCTCTGCTTACGAGTCAGAATATTTTCTGTTTCGTAGTTTGCGTTCCTGAGCTTTCTTGTTTTGGTCTGATCTACTAGCAGAAGATTGCACATTAATTAGCAATCTCGCCTGTCTGTCTAAACAAACACGACTTACTGCCTTGCGTACCGTTCTTCGTTCTTTCACCAATTGGTTTACGATTGATGGTTTTGGAGTTTTCACGCTGGAAGTTTCAGGTGAGGTCAAGGAGCATAAAAGTGTCAGTGCCGTGTAGTTGGTCTGGAGATTAGGGTTAGGTTGTGCTTACCAATCCTATCTGTGGAGGAAATGGCACCTAAGATGGTTCTGAGTGAAAAAGGATGATCATTACTTGCTTGCCTTGATCGGTGTTTTCACCGGAAGAGGGAAACCCTCGTGCTGCGGCGAGGATCTGTGTGCGTAACCCTCCTGGGCGACAACACTATCAACCAGGGAATGTCCAGGACCCCAGATAGTCCCTGCCAAGCACCCTTGTGTAAATCTGATGAAATTGCACCATGCCAAAATCAAGGGGAATACATGTCAGGTGAGATGCAGATTAACTTCATAAGTAATTCAGGAAATACACTCAGCAATATTTGATTCTACTCCCTGATAAGGACAAAGAGTCCATTGTTATCATTATGGAATATCACAAAAGTAATTCTGGAGTTTCAAGAGATGTTAATGAATGTCACCTGACATGCATTCCTCTCACTTTTGGCATGGTGTTGGCACTTTAGATTTGTCTGTAAACCCAGTTTTTCTACTCAACCAAAGGGTTTGCTCAGTGCAACATGAGTATGTTTTCTTATTTTTTTCCGAAAAATTCAAATTAGATACAT
>SMGU01004886.1:0-23562 GCA_004348175.1 Puccinia novopanici
GAATAAATCTATCCATCTTCCACATCATAGCAGGTTATGATCCCTTAAAGTTCTCGCTTGCAAACCCAAATCATAATTTTAATCATCCATCAATATAAGCTTCAGGATAAGAGTAGCGACGCAAAGGTCGCGAGGTACCGACAGGATTCAACCCTGTTGCGAGTCGAGAAACGTTCCACCCGAAGTGCATCGTGGTGATTATTGCTTATTCCTGGCCAGTCTAGGCTGATCAACTTGTACGGGCACATCGGTGGTCCGGAGTATCTTCCTGTAACTTTGTTTGTTATCCAGATCAGTACGAGGCTTCCATAGCTCGTTTGCTCCTCTTTCCTCTAGTTCTTTCCTCCTTCCCGCTTCCATGTCAGACAAACAAAATCCTATCACACCATCATTGGCTGGATCGCGAGCCAACTCCCCAAGGACCGGACTCAGCACCCAGGAAATCATCAATATCCAATCCGCCGCCGACCATGCCCAGATTCCATTTCTCACATCCGACAAACAGAAAGCACACCTCCTACGTGGCTCGCTCAAAGGGAAACAACCCGAGCCGACACCAGATCCCGAACCTAACCGTCCGACAGGATCTACTGCCCCGCCTAACAACAATCTGGAAATAATCGACCCTTCTCTCTCTTTTTCTCATTCCCCCGACCCCAACATATTTCCAAACCTAAATAACAAACCACACACACAATACACCCCAATCTCACAACCCCACATACCTCACTTCCCCCCATTCCGTTCCTCCCCCTGCAAATTTCTCTCCTGCCCCACCAATGCCGAATTTTTCCAACCCCCAATTTCCTTATCCCTATCCCTATTATCCCTATCACTACCCACCTCATCTCTTTCCCCAACATCAGACCCCATCTCCCAACAACATCAACCCACCTCTTAATCCGAACGACAACACCATCGTTCCTCACGCTCCAATACTGACGACAACCACTCAGAATCAACAAGATCAACTAGACCATGCGATTGAGGATGCGCGTGCCCGACGCCTCGCCGCCGAAGATAGAAAAACAACAGCTACGACCATTAACGCAGCTGTAAATCAGATCAGGAGTCGGGATAAATTGCTAGCGGATGGCACCAACTTCAGAAAATGGTCAAGACAACTATCTGAACTCGCCTCAACCTTCCTTTACGATGCCTCTTTTTTCAACAAACCGAACAACTGCAACGTCCACAACGAGAAAGTCGGTCGGGCCATTATTCTCAACTCCGTCCACGAATTGCTTGAGGACGAACTAACTCTCCACAAGACTTGCTACGACATTTTCGCCAACCTCAAGACACGTTTTTCTTCGGTTTGCCGGTCAGCTCAACTTGCAACATTCGTTGCTCTTCGCGATCTCGATCCAGACGCCTTTGTGGACACGGCGGCCTGCGGTGCAGCGATGCGCGACTTGGTGTCAGACTTGAAAGACATGAACGTCGAATGGACTGTGGACAACATTCTGGGAATCCTACTTCAGCTCAACTTGCGTGACGGACCCGTCAAAACTGAGTTCGCTCAGCGGGTAGAGAACAAAATCTACACATCGCCGTTGTCCGCCACCCCGTCATTCGACGAGCTTTTAAAGATCCTTTACAGTGTCCGGAAGCAAGTTGCCTCTCTCAAACATCAGATGCTCAGTCGACTGTCCCGGAACCTCCTAGCTCATTTAATCTGTCAACAACGGATGTCTCTTTGCAGCGTGAAGGCTGCCAAACTGATGCTACGGATATATCCGCTAATGCAGCAAAAACCGGCAACTGCCACATATGCCGCCAACCTGGACATTGGTCCGCTGAATGTCCCCACCGCAGGAAGCCTATCCCGGGAAGAGGCCAACTCAATGCCAACAGACCCATTCCCGCCAATGGCCCCTCTTACAATTTTCCTCCTTACTGTCCCATCGTCGTCTCTCCGAACTTCGCCCCTTCAACAGTCCTTATCCGTACAACCATTTTCCTTATCCTCCTGGGATGTTCTCCCCACCCAACATGACCTCATCCCATAACTTCCCACCAATACAAAACAACAACAACTCTCGCCAGGGGCAGAATCCCCAAAATCATCACAACCATTACGTCCTTATGATTCTTACCGGCCTGATTATGGCAAGCGTCCTGCTGGCGTGGCGGCTAAGAACATCGAAATTGGCAACATTGAAGATGAGATCGCGGAAATTCAGCTAAATGGCTCCGTCACCGCCGACGCGACTGGCATTGAACCCGAAGTCATATCAGACACCGGTGCTTCACACCATCTGACTAATGATAAGTCAGTACTCTCGGATTTTCGCTTATTTAAAAATCCTATTCCGTTGAGAGTCGCGACTGACGGTCGCAATGATTCCATCACAGGGATTGGAACGATAACTTTTCCTGGGAAGAATGGAATCAACGTCTCCGTTAAGGAGTCATGTTCTGTGAGCAAGCCCGCTCTACTTTGATATCCCCAGCGGCACTTAGGAGAGCTAAACTGATTATCGAATATGACTCTAAAGCAGATACCTTCCTGTTTAAATCTGCTGATGGAACCACCCTGCTGGAAAGTCCAATGGACAAACATCGCATGGTTTGATTATGCCAAAACCGCTCAAATCCATGCGATGTTTGTCCATTGGACTTTCCAGCAGGGTGGTTCCATCAGCAGATTTAAACAGGAAGGTATCTGCTTTAGAGTCATATTCGATAATCAGTTTAGCTCTCCTAAGTGCCGCTGGGGATATCAAAGTAGAGCGGGCTTGCTCACAGAACATGACTCCTTAACGGAGACGTTGATTCCATTCTTCCCAGGAAAAGTTATCGTTCCAATCCCTGTGATGGAATCATTGCGACCGTCAGTCGCGACTCTCAACGGAATAGGATTTTTAAATAAGCGAAAATCCGAGAGTACTGACTTATCATTAGTCAGATGGTGTGAAGCACCGGTGTCTGATATGACTTCGGGTTCAATGCCAGTCGCGTCGGCGGTGACGGAGCCATTTAGCTGAATTTCCGCGATCTCATCTTCAATGTTGCCAATTTCGATGTTCTTAGCCGCCACGCCAGCAGGACGCTTGCCATAATCAGGCCGGTAAGAATCATAAGGACGTAATGGTTGTGATGATTTTGGGGATTCTGCCCCTGGCGAGAGTTGTTGTTGTTTTGTATTGGTGGGAAGTTATGGGATGAGGTCATGTTGGGTGGGGAGAACATCCCAGGAGGATAAGGAAAATGGTTGTACGGATAAGGACTGTTGAAGGGGGCGAAGTTCGGAGAGACGACGATGGGACAGTAAGGAGGAAAATTGTAAGAGGGCCATTGGCGGGAATGGGTCTGTTGGCATTGAGTTGGCCTCTTCCCGGGACAGGCTTCCTGCGGTGGGGACATTCAGCGGACCAATGTCCAGGTTGGCGGCATATGTGGCAGTTGCCGGTTTTTGCTGCATTAGCGGATATATCCGTAGCATCAGTTTGGCAGCCTTCACGCTGCAAAGAGACATCCGTCGTTGACAGATTAAATGAGCTAGGAGGTTCCGGGACAGTCGACTGAGCATCTGATGTTTGAGAGAAGGCAACTTGCTTCCGGACACTGTAAAGGATCTTTAAAAGCTCGTCGAATGACGGGGTGGCGGACAACGGCGATGTGTAGATTTTGTTCTCTACCCGCTGAGCGAACTCAGTTTTGATGGGTCCGTCACGCAAGTTGAGCTGAAGTAGGATTCCCAGAATGTTGTCCACAGTCCATTCGACGTTCATGTCTTTCAAGTCTGACACCAAGTCGCGCATCGCTGCACCGCAGGCCGCCGTGTCCACAAAGGCGTCTGCATCGAGATCGCAAAGAGCAATGAATGTTGCAAGTTGAGCTGACCGGCAAACCGACGAAAAACGTGTCTTGAGGTTGGCAAAAATGTCGTAGCAAGTCTTGTGGAGAGTTAGTTCGTCCTCAAGCAATTCGTGGATGGAGTTGAGAATAATGGCCCGACCGACTTTCTCGTTGTGGACGTTGGAGTTGTTCGGTTTGTTGAAAAAAGAGGCATCGTAAAGGAAGGTTGAGGCGAGTTCAGATAGTTGTCTTGACCATTTTCTGAAGTTGGTGCCATCCGCTAGCAATTTATCCCGACTCCTGATCTGATTTACAGCTGCGTTAATGGTCGTAGCTGTTGTTTTCTATCTTCGGCGGCGAGGCGTCGGGCATGCGCATCCTCAATCGCATGGTCTAGTTGATCTTGTTGATTCTGAGTGGTTGTCGTCAGTATTGGAGCGTGAGGAACGATGGTGTTGTCGTTCGGATTAAGAGGTGGGTTGATGTTGTTGGGAGATGGGGTCTGATGTTGGGGAAAGAGATGAGGTGGGTAGTGATAGGGATAATAGGGATAGGGATAAGGAAATTGGGGGTTGGAAAAATTCGGCATTGGTGGGGCAGGAGAAAATTTACAGGGGGAGGAACGGAATGGGGGGGAAGTGAGGTATGTGGGGTTGTGAGATTGGGGTGTATTGTGTGTGTGGTTTGTTATTTAGGTTTGGAAATATGTTGGGGTCGGGGGAATGAGAAAAAGAGAGAGAAGGGTCGATTATTTCCAGATTGTTGTTAGGCGGGGCAGTAGATCCTGTCGGACGGTTAGGTTCAGGATCTGGTGTCGGCTCGGGTTGTTTCCCTTTGAGCGAGCCACGTAGGAGGTGTGCTTTCTGTTTGTCGGATGTGAGAAATGGAATCTGGGCATGGTCGGCGGCGGATTGGATATTGATGATTTCCTGGGTGCTGAGTCCGGTCCTTGGGAGTTGGCCGCGATCCAGCCGATGACGGTGTGATAGGATTTTGTTTGTCTGACATGGAAGCGGGAAGGAGGAAAGAACTAGAGGAAAGCGGAGCAAACGAGCTATGGAAGCCTCGTACTGATCTGGATAACAAAGTTACAGGAAGATACTCCGGACCACCGATGTGCCCGTACAAGTTGATCAGCCTAGACTGGCCAGGAATAAGCAATAATCACCACGATGCACTTCGGGTGGAACGTTTCTCGACTCGCAACAGGGTTTGAATCCTGTCGGTACCTCGCGACCTTTGCGTCGCTACTCTTATCCTGAAGCTGATATTGATGGATGATTAAAATTATGATTTGGGTTTGCAAGCGAGAACTTTAAGGGATCATAACCTGCTATGATGTGGAAGATGGATAGATTTATTACTTTATCAATCTATCTAGTAGGCCGCTATATATGATCTATGTACATGCATATGCTGCGCCGCGGTCGACTACCAGTGGCACTATGTATACGGATACTAGTGTCACAACACTGTAGACCAGGGGGTTTAGGGGTGGCCACAGGTGTGGCCACCGGTGAGGAAAGCTGGATCGAACATTCAGCCGATGCCAAACATGCCAAACGGGTCATTCCACATCTTCGCATTGCGCAGGTTTACTGACCTTCGCAGGCGTGTGAAGAAGACTGGGGAAAACTGTGAAATTTCTTCACATGATGAGTTGTCAAGAGCACAGTTGATCCGGAGGCGATTGTTGTGTAAGCTTGCCTCGAGTCTTGCTGCAGCGCTTCATAAAGTGTGGAAATCGTTTCGGGCTCAGGTCACATGCAATTGGTGGACGCAATTTGTAACGGCCGGAGGAGGTTCAAAACTGCGGAGGCCCCAAGGTGGGCCTGAGAAGTTACTGGTAGCGCCTTCATGTGTGCTCCTGAGATTTTTTGAGAGCATAAATCTCTATGTAGATGTTCATCCACACATGCCCTGTTCGCGTAGGAATTTCGCCCTTCAGAAGCTATATGTCAACAAAGTCTCCCAGCCAAATTGGCTGGCGGGAGGGAATAAACCTTAATCGGACTTTGCTGAGGAACGCCTATGTGAACCGGGTGGGCTCGAGGTGGAGGAGGAATCTCCCTCGGCACCTGGGAGGTGTGCCATGCTGGCCGATGCCAACCCTGTTCTGAACATCCAATATATAGGGGAGCGGGTCGGCCAGCCCTCTCCCAGCTTGTGGCCTTTTGCTCGACTTCCTTGTTCCGATATTCCGATAACTCCAGCGCGATAGATTTTTGCTCCTCCAGTACTGCATCATTACATTCATAATTCATAATAATCAGAATAATAATTCTGCGAAACTTAATCAAGGTTTAGGATCACATTTCCAATCTCTTGCAACTTTGTAGACGAAAAGGTGTGATAAGGCGCGCAGAGCTGCATCCGCCCGTTTGGCTTTTGACTTTCGTGCAGCAGGAACATTGCAAGTCCCAGTCGTTCTGACAGTCGGCAGTGCCTTCACTCAACGGCAGTTAAAGCCGTTTCCAATCTCCCATCAGCACAAACCAAATCTCCTAATTGTGGGTAATTTTTTGCTCATGACATAAAACCGCGAGTGTGCACCCTACTTGACTTCTCCCATTCTGGCCTTCCTTGGTAGAACTGAACACTTTCCTTATCTTCTCAACCAGACCACTCCTTTAATACCGGCTTTGTATATGCTCTTTATTCACTAATTAAGTTAATATCCTCAACTCTGTCAATTCACCGCAACTTTGTCGCCTCAGCCGGGTCGTGTCATCCGTGTCGCTCGACATGCTCCCTCTTCTCTGGCTCACTGGCTTCTTCACCACACTCGCTTTAACGGATTACACGCAGGCATCCAGGACTCGGGATGCCGCCTTACTTTTACCCAAGCGCTTCATCGTTTCACTTGATCCTACTAAATCAGTTGCGTAGAATCCCCCCCCCTTTCTCAGAGCATGGATGATGTCTTGGGACTGACAATTGGCCTTAATCTTGTGGATGGTAGAGGTCACTGGAAGAGTTTTCATCGCACCTCGACAGCAAGGGAGTTCAGCATGAAGTGTTGCGCGACTTGACTATGGTCCCTGATGTGTTTTATGGCCTTTCTCTGAAGCTCTCAGACGAAAGCGATTTGGAGCACCTGGAAGGTTCCACCCATGTGGAGGTGCGCCTGATGAACTGATGTGACTGTCTTCAACGCGCCTTCCTGATTTTTTTTAAAAAAAATAACTGAATGAGCACAGAAAGTTAGCCAAGTCGAAAGGATAGCACGGGCCAGCACCTTCGACGAAAGAATAATGGATGCGCCCATAAACTCGACACCCTCTCTATTTCCCCCGCAAGTGCAGACACGAATAACGGAGCTTCATGAGATGGGGATTTACGGGAAGGGGGTCAAGGTAGCTCTGGTCGACTCCGGCATCGATTGCACTCATCCGGCCTTGGGAAAGGGTTTCGGCCCAGGATTCAAAATTGCATTCGGGAAAAACTATGCCGAAGATGACACTAGTGATGATGATGACGACGACGAGAGCGGCAAAAGCGCCGAACCCCACGGGTTGGGCCGCGTGCCACACGCCTTATGACTAGAAAAGCCAAAGGCCATCCTAAGAAGAAAATAACACCCCTTGTACCCAGTGCACGGTTGGTCACGAATCATGTTTTTATTTCGGGAAACTCATGTTGACTTTGTTTAAAATATCTCCAGTCCCATGGAACACACGTAGCTGGAATAGTAGCCGCGTCAGACGTCGGCTACGGATTTATGGGCGTTGCTCCAAACGTGACTCTGGGATGTATCGTAAGTTCAGAGCCACCCATAGTTGCCCCCGTGTGTCAAGCGGCTGATTGTTTTCTTAATGTTGTGAAAACGTGTAATATTTCCGGATTTCCAGGTGGTAAGCTTCCCGATGTTCACCACCCTTTTTTAAATTTGCCTAACATTCTTTTGAGCAGTCTTCGGATGTGAAGAGGAAGACGAAGCGAAAACCGACGACATTATAGCGGCTATGTTACAGGCTCACAAGGATGGTGGTAGGCAAAACTTGGTTCTTATGCACTCTCCAGATGGCTACTTGCTAGGAAAATTGACCCACATCGCATATGACAACCCATAGCGGACATCATTTCGGCATCTATAGGTGGTCCTGGCGGTTGGGACGTGGCGATGAGCTATTGAACACCGTTAACCGTTGGTAGAGAAAAAGGAGCCATCATCATTGTTGCCGCGGGCAACGAAGGCTCTGTGAGTTCAAGACACAACTCATATGATTCGTCGTCGCCGTTGCATTTTTAATCTTGGTGGGTTTTTAGGAGGGTTTGTTTTTTGGAGACGAACCGGCATCGGCAAAGAATGCCATCTCAGTGGGTTCGGTGGAAGCGGAGGCCATAATCGCAGGGAAGTTCAAAGCCTCCACAGGCAAGGAACTTGTCCTTTACAGGCCAAGCACGTTCAATCTCTCGGGCGAGTATCCGATATACATCACCGCCAATTCCACCGACGACCCGAAGACGCTTGCGATGACTTACCCAAGCACACTCCAAATCTCACAAATTACATCGTGCTTGTCCGCAGAGGGTAAGGCTCAAGCTGCATCCTTAACAACCATACGACAGTTTTTTTTTCTTGTCTTTTTCGCTGACACATTCCGTCGCGTCAGGACGTGTTTGTTTTCCGAAAAAGCGGCGAATGTTGCTGCGAAGGGCGCCAAGCACATCCTTTTTACATGGTTGGCCTACTCATGTCTCCTTTGCACCAGTCTTCATCTACTGACCAATCCTTTCATATGCGTATTTGGGTGTTAGAACTCGACGAGCATTATCACCCTGTCGAACAAACTGTCCAATGTTTCCGTTGCCCCTATATCACTGGAAGATGGGGAGTACATCTTCCATCAGGCGAAGAAGGATCAACCGGGTTCAAAGTTTCATTCCCGCCGACTGGTCACTTCTAGAGCCCGGCATCTAGTGGTCAGGGTTAACTTCTCTCCGCCTGAGAAAGTTGACCCGCGTTGGCTTGCAGTCTATTCAGGCTTTATTGCGATGGTCAGTTCCTCAAGATGTCCCACTTCTGACATTGGCTAATCGGCCCATCTCCTCTTGACGGTGCTTCATAGACATCGGATGCTGAGTGTGACGATCACAATCTGCCGTACTTTGGGGTGTTGGGATCGCTGAAAAAACAGCCAAGTAAGTCATTATCAAATTTTCTGTTGTCGAAGAACGAGCAGCCGGTCTCTGACCGTGGTGTTCACATCAGTCCTTGACCGAGGTCCGAATAAAAACAAAACGGCGCATTACCCGTATCTCACCTACAAGAAGAAAAAGACATCTTCCACGAATGGGACGAAATCCAGTAATGTCACGGATAAGCCCCAGCCTGCCTTGAACACTACCTTCGTATGGGACTTGAAACAGCATAATGCAACTGTTCTTCGTTTTCGAACCCTTTGTAAGTCCTCTTCATCCATGATGAAACTTGTCCGCTGGGGATGCGAGGCAAGGACACTGACCCTAATGACACGACTTAGTTGGGACCCCTTCCTTCGTATCGACATTCTACCCGGAAATGCCGTCTTATCCAACGCGACAGCCAGCCAGGACTTCGACAAATCCTTCAGGGGTGCACGTTTGATTGGCTTGATGCCAGATGGCGATAACCCATTCCTCCCTCGCAATAGGTACGTATGACATGGATTGGACTCATTCAGTCGACCCCCAACATAGGCTTGATGTTGCAAATACATATTTGTAGTGCGGACGGCACGTACACTCAGACATGGAATGCCACCGTCGTAACAAAGGAGAAAAAGAAGCCCCACTTCCTGCCTGATGGAAGCTACAAGGTCCTCCTCAGGTAGGCGATAATAATCTCCGTTCCCTGAATAACATCTCTTCTGACGTCTTGACTCTCCACAGGGCTCTGCGCGTCACCGGCCGCAACGAATCCGAGGCCGATTGGGATTACTGGGTCTCTCCTGAGATCAAGTTGAAGAACTCCAAGGGACGTCGACTGTAGCCGGACACTCTCATGAAGCAAGGCACAGGACTGTGCCCGCTCCTTCCCTCGTTACCTTTCCGCGTCACCTCTCGTAATTTATTTATTTTATTGGACACATGGCTGGGGAGATAGACAGTCGAATTTTTTGACTTTTTGAAACTCAAGTTGTAACGCCCTAGAAATTGCTCCCTCTGACCTCCCAAGTACACCCCCTTATCTTATTTCCTGAACGTCTGTGATTATAGTATATGCTTTGTTTGTAATGTTTGTTGTGTATTTTTTTCAGACTTTTTTCTCATTTGGACGGATCCCTCTTTCGTCTCTATTAATTTTAATCAACCCACTGGAGTCTCAACATTGAGATCAGCCTCTCAACTTGAAATGATCACCAAGTTACAACCCTTTGGAACCTCGATTTCCATTTTGATTATTAGGCCGATGTCATACCCCTTAGGTCGAAGTAACATCGTATTTATTTTGCCTGGACATGAATGGCCAACCTTCAGCAACAGTCCGGCAGGGGAGAAGTCCTATATACCGCCCAAGCGGCTACAACGGAGTCCTCATTGAGCCTGTTGTACATAACAGCCTTAGCGCGAAGGAATTGCTTCAGGAATAAAAACAGAACCCGGGAAGCCATTTTGGAGAGGCGTTACTCAAAATGTTCAGCAATGCCCAGACGCCTGCCTTTTTTTGCGTACATGGACCCTGGTGGACGGAGCCGCGCAAGAAAGGCGGCAGTCCGGCCATATCCATCCCGAAACAGACTAACTCGACTCCATCAGGACGGTGCATCCCAGTCTTTCTCACCCAGTGCACATTACGGAATGGACCACTAGGAAGATGAGTACCACTGCGCTTGGCATCAGCATCCGTCGCTTAAGACTCTCTCCGCCTTTCTTTAGCCATCTGTCTCCCTTCTTCGCCCCCCTTATTCTTCTTCCTCTTCTTCTGTATCAACACCATCATGGACCACAACCAACACCAACTACCAGCCTCAAACTTCTCATCTCCCTCATCAGAAACTTCAGAGTCAGACACACTCCCTAAAATTCACTCATTCAGCTCAATCACACAACTCTACTTCAAGTTCAACAAGAATACCTCTTTACCAAAGCAACAACCACCAAAACAACTCGAGCAAGAGTATGGCCATCAGAGATTATCTTCTACTCACAGTATCTCCTCCTCCTACTCAAACCAATCAAACCAGTACAGTCTGCTGCCCATCAACACTGTCTCCGCCAACAACAGACTTCACATACCCAACCATCACTCACTCCTACCACTTCCTCTGAACACACCCACATTTTCAGTCCAACAAACTCGGACACTCCACCACCAATCATCCTTGCCACGCTTCGCTCAACCTCAACTGAAACTCAGACCTACACTCACCTCCACATCACAGAGCACTAATACTCTCACCACTACACCGCTTACTATCAGCAAGAAGCTTTCCTCGATCTATAAACTCGATAAACTTGATTCTTCGACCGAAATCACCACCTCTCATCCATCCTATATCCCTCAAAAATCTAACTCTTTAACATTGGCACTGGGCTATCATGCCTCTCAGTCTTACTACCTACCCCCCAGATCCAGATCTCCTTCCGATGCTTCCTGCAGCTGTCTGCCCTCCCCGGTTTCTGATTTAAATCCATCCACCTCCGCCTCCTCGCGCTCCTCATCCAAAGCACCTGCTACCACTGTCCATCTCGACAGCGCCCCATCCACTCAACCTATTCATGTCATCGTTAGACTTCGGGACCAAACTAAGCCAAATCCTACTGGCCATACAGACCTGGTCGCCGTTAGTCAACTTCTCCAAAATATTGTATGTTTCCAAAATGGCTTATTTTTTTGTTTTATTATGTTAGTTTGATAACGAAACCATCACCCTGAGGATACCCGTCTCGATGACTAACACCAATCAACAAGTTAACTCGTACGAGTTTAAGGTGGATAAGGTTATTTATCCCACTCCCAACTCCAAGCTGAACGTCAAAGTTTACGAACGGTGCTCAATCGAAACGAAACTATTGGTGCCTTTCATGAATGGGTTTAATTCAAGTCTGATTGCCTATGGCCAAACAGGCTCGGGGAAATCATTCACATTGGGCTCGGACCACGACCCGAGTAATACTGACGGCCTGATTCCCAAAACTCTGGAACGGCTGTTTGCCAATCTGGACTTGGAGAAACACGACTCTCAGGCGGAGCTCCTGGTCAGCTTTATCGAGATTTACAACGACGAGATCGTCGACCTCCTTCTCAATCCGCCATCAGTCTCTCCATTGGATGCTCATGCCACCAAGAACCAAAGAAAGGTGCCCATCAAAATTCACGAGGATAAGCTGGATGGTACGATTGACCTGGTCGGGTGCAAGAAGCTCAAAATCACTCACCTCAATCAAGCCATGTCTTACTTTAACCATGGTCTTGCTCAGCGATCCATCGGGGCCACGCAAATGAACCAAAACTCTTCCCGCTCCCATGCCATCTTCACTCTCCATTTAATCTCCTCCTGTTCCTCCCCTAATAGCACCAATAACTCGCACTTGATTGTCAAGAAAACCTGCTCCAAGTTTCAGTTCGTCGACCTCGCGGGTTCCGAGCGCATCAATAAAACTAAAAACCTCTTGGGTGGCGATCGCTTCAAAGAAGGTATCTTCATCAATGTAAGCCTGCAGGTGCACAGTCATACATACTGACTTGTATAGCTAGCAAACTGATGAACTGCACCAAATTTTGGTAGGCTGGCTTGCATTCTCTTGGGAATGTTATTTCGGCTCTTAGTAATCAGCCTAGTTCATCTTTAGAGGGCAGTAGTAGTAATAATGGCAAGAAGAAGAACCACATTCCTTACCGCGAGAGCAAATTGACGCGTCTCATGAAGGACTGTTTGGGCGGGAACTCTAAGACCATCTTGATCAGTTGCATCAGTCAAAATGCACAAGACGTAAGTCTTTGTCTCTCTTACATGAATTCCTCTCTCAGGAACTGATGTTTTTCTTTTTCTTCTTCTTCTTTTATTAATGAAGTTGAATGAAAGTTTGAACACGTTGAGATATGCGATCCGGGCGAAGAAGATCGAGAATGTGAGCCAAAAGATGACGCGGGTGATATCGACGCCGACCGCGGTGCCGATGAGCCGGGCGTCTAGCGGCAAGGGATCTTCACACACGAGTACAGGGGCGGGGAAGAGCCGTGTGCCGACGGTACCGGGCCCGCGTCTCTTGAAAGTGACGTCATCGCCGACGCTCGGGACCACCACGGTAGCGATTCGGCCGACGCCCGGAGGTCGACGGGAGATCAAGAAGCCGATGGTGATGATGAAGCACGAGCTAAGCAAGATCATGGCGCTGAAGGGCATCGTCACCAAGGGCGCTTCGGCCGCGGCTCAGCAGACCGACGAGGACGACCCGCTCTGTCCCGCCGTCTATCTCGCTAACCAAGTGCACAAGTTCTTCCTCCTCAACTCCAACCACATCCAGCTCCATGGACCGCTCACTCGGCCCCTCAAACTCGACGCCCAACTCGTCACCATCCTTCAGTCTCACTTCTCCCCTGAGGTTCCCCCTTCCCCCCTCCGCATCACCCAGCTTATGGCCCCTCCTCCCCCGCTTCTATACTCCTCTCCCGGTCCTGCTGCTTCTGCTGCTGCTGCTACAGACTCTCCCATTGCTCTCGAAGACCCCTTCTTACGCTTCCTCCTTGACCTCAACACCATCCTCTGTAACTCCTCATCTCCCTCCTCTTCATCCAGACCCTCCCTTCTTCCATCTCGTATCAAGCCTCCTCTTTCCTTAATGTAACTTCTCTCTATTTTATTTTTGTTATCAAGGGCTTTTCATATTTTTCTCAACTCGTGTTAATTTCTGTTTTGTTGTCTGTACATTATGTGCAGTGTTGTTTAGTGTCCACCTTGTCTTTATCATCCCTATCATCATCATGGTAGCCCAATTCTCTGTATCCTGAAAGTCATCTCCTTTTTTTGTTTTTGTTGTAGTAATCAGCTCACGACATGAGGCACTGGGCGTATTTGTAGAGTCTGTTATTCATAATGTTGTATAAAATTGTTGATTTATGTATTGAATTGTTTGTCGGCGGTTTAAACACTTGCACCTACTAATCAACACTGAGAAGTTAGACTATCCAGTTATCCATTAAATGATTTTGAACTGAAGATTTAGTGACCAATAAATGCAGCAATCATGATCTGAATAAGAACTGAGCTCTGTGTTACTATGTCAGATATAATTCCTGGTGATAAGATTGCTAACTAACTGCTTTCATGATTTATCTTTCAAAGAGAAACGGGATTAGTTATTTTCCTGGATAACTAATTCTGGTTTCTTATTGAAGGATAAATCATTTCCGCTTGTAGTTAGTCATCTTACCACCAGGGATCATATATGTTATAGTAACACAAAGCTCAGTTCTTATTCAGATCCTGATCATTGGATATATTGGTCGATAAATCTTCATTTAGAAATCAAATTAATGGATCACTGGATAGTGTAACTTCCCAGTGTTGTACCAATCCAACGGAGAGAGCAGCCGCATGTTCCGTTCGAACCGAAAGATTCAAGGATAGATCGGAAAACAAAAGCCCACCCATGTGGAGCGGGGGTTGGTCTTGCTGAGTCGGACCTGTTTTGGGCAGTAAGAAGGACGGCAGGTCTGCCGCGGAGTCGTCAGACAGAGGGTTGATGTTGAGGGATTTCCGATTACGGGGTCGTGGTGGGTCACTTCTTGGCCAGCGACCTGCATCGGACGAGCGGCTCACGCTCACGTTCGATCATCGATCTAGAGAGTGATCCTCACCAAAGCACCACTTCGGCCAAGACAGTAACCTTCTTCATCACTAATGCATTACTACATGTCATAAGGGTCAAAATAAGATTTAGTCCACCGGAGCGTCAACATTTTGTATCTTCGATTCCCGATTCGTATCGTGTGTCCTGCGACATCCAGGCATCAAGCCTGCCGACCGGAATCCTAGCGAGACCTGCTGGGGCGTACCAAGCTGCTCGAGCGTACCAACAGGTCCCTTCATCGGCGCGGGCTTCTTGGGTCTTTGATCATCCGCCGCGACCTCGGCCGGCCCGGCGTGTTCCAAAGACGCCCGGAAGAAGCTGCTGCTGCACTTGATTCGAGTGATGGAGAACTTGTAAAAAATGAGAAACCTTTGAGTCTTGACTGCAGCTCAGAGACTGCACTTTGCAGTGGTGATTGCAATCCAATGCAACAGATTATATTTGTGCTTAGACAGCCATATTTTCTATCTCTGTTACTTTGTATTGGTGTTACATCCAAACTCATTATTACAAGAACAGCTAACTCTTTCACTGTTACCCAACCTGAGTACTGCCAGAATGAGTGTGATTTCAGATGAACAAGTGGCTAGGTTATGTCTGGCTGCCCTGCAAGGTCTGGCCTCATGATTCTATGCATATATTGTCCTTCCCCAAACTTTGATTGTATGGATACTGAGATTTGAATTCCTACTTATGTGGTTGTGAGGAGCATAGCAAGACTGTTCTCATATTCACCATAGTAAGTTGATTTTATCCAGCAAGCTTTATTCCTCCTGTATATATTGTGCATAGTAGGCTGATTCATTCTTGTGTTTTCTTCTTGACACTTCTAAGTTCTAATTTCAGGGTTGGGGCTGCACTCCTCACAGTTGATGATGAGGTGATCACTGGATGCAATGTTGAAAATGCTGCTTTTAGTATGTCATGATTATAATATTCTTCCCTCATTACCCACATACCTTACAAACATGTACTAAAACTATATGAATCTTCAGGCCCTGGATCTTGTGCAGAAAGAACTGCATTTGTGAAGGCAGTTGTAAGTTTCTTTATTGTTTTAGTATTTGTTTCTTGGTTTTTGTGGAGACTTATAAAGTGCCAATAATATATGTTAGAGTGAAGGGAAGAAACAGTTCAAAGCTTTGGCTGTTGCAACGTAAGTGAATTCATCCACCAAAATTCATAAGGTTATTGATTAAAGAGTCACTGTTTATTTTTCTAAATATAACAGAGACATAGATGGGGCCTGCTCTCCTTGTGGGGTTTGCAGACAATTTGCAAGAGAGTTTTGTAGCTTAGAGGTTAGTAATTGCATTCTCTCTTTAGTCATACTACCAGATCCAAGTCCTGATGCTTGATTAGCACCTGAATAATTATCATAAAATATTGCTCATTTTTACTAACTGCATATTTTATATCTTTCTGTTAATTCCCCCCTTTTTTTTGTATATAGATGCCAATTTATATGGCACACAGCTCCTTCCTCTCTTCTGAGGATTTGGCAACCAAGGTTACACAGAAAACACTTGGGGAGCTTTTGCCAATGAGCTTTGGTCCTGGAGACCTTGAAAGACAAACTTGAAGATCAACTGCCATGGAATTTTTTTATTTTTTTGCCTCAGTCCCTCACTCTCTGCCAGCAATCTGCTCTGATTCAATGTCTCTGTTATAAAGTTGCTTATTATTGAGTAGTCTTATGTAGTGTGAAGAGCTCAGTAAGCAAATCCTAGCTATAGCTTGATGCTCTATATTTCTTCTGGTATAAGCAATAAAATCAATTCAAAATTGAGGCAAGATGTTCTTCAAGTCTATTAGTATCACATAGATTAGGCACATGGTCTTTTAGGGTATAATTATCATCAAAACCCAATTGAGTTTTCTCATCTTGCAAGTTAAAATTAAGTTAGTGACAACAGTGGGCCTGCTATGCTAACAGTGGCATAGTGTAAAACTGCTAACACGTAGCCGTTAGTGGTTTTGTGCTAACGTTAATGGAGCAAGGCCAAAAAAAGGCCTTGCTATGCTGTGCTATAGTACTTCATAGCAGAAAATAGCCACTAAAAGTGCTGTAGCGTAGTGTAACACAGCGTAGCGGCCCTGTAGTGCTGTTAATACTATAGCATTGGCAAAAAAAATTAACTGCTATGCTATGCTATTTTGCCCATATAGCATAGCGGCCCACCACTATTAGTGATAAAGATTTTTTGGTGAAATGGACCCATCAAGGGAAAAAGCTGGCCAAAGCCAAATTTCAGACAATGCTGAAAAAAAAAGAACTTGTACTCAGCAGAAGGTGCTGAAGTGCCTTCTCAAAGAGTCTTGATATGGGGCTCCAGTGCCACCTCAAGGACTAGTTTAGTCAGAACCAATGAGTTTTATTTTCTCTTCAGGGCAAAGTTCAAATATTATAGAATATACAAGGGCCAGATTGTGGTCATGCAAAGAACTAATTCAAAAGGATTGAGTCATAAATAGGGTCTGATAGGAAATGAATGACATGCTTAATTAAAAAAATTAATAAGGAGAGTGAAGAGCAAACTCAGAATTTAAACAAGTTATAAGCTTTAATGACTTGTTAGAGAATCAGCATTGTTTCCATTAAATCAACTGATGAAAAAAATTTAAACTGCACTTTGAAAGCATCAGGTATAGTTTATGTATTGGTGTAGTCTATTTTCCAGTGTTTCACAGGGAAATATGAAAAATCTTAGAGTTCATCAGAACTGTTGAATTTAAAGAATCTTTAACCTCAGAAATGGATTCTATGGACAAAATACTCTCTACTCACTCACTGGAACCATCTTGATATCTCTGCCAGATTGGGCAATATAGAGACTTCAGCCATGTATTTTCAATACAAACAGACACAAACTTTTTCATGCCAACAGTGTCAGCCTTTGAGACGGCAAGCCTGTCTGAAAGGCTTCAATTGTAAATATTTATTTTATATCATTCATTTTCTCTGAAAAGAGTTTTTTACCTTCAGATGCAATGGTAGCAAATTGAATTCCTTTATTTGGAAAGATTTTCCTTCATTTTCTACCCATGTACCATGCATGGGGTGTGATGTAGTTGTGTTGCATGTCTGTGATATTAAAGGTTGAAAATTATGTGGATTTTCTAGCCAAAGAGCAAATTGAATATATTCAATTTGACTCTCTTCCACCGTTCAGAAAACAAACCAAGTGAAAAGTCTCAACCTCAGGCCAGACACAAACCAAAACCAGATCAGATCACCCCAGGAATCCAGAGGTCCCTTACAGCTAATGTTGAGGTACCCATATGTAGTCCACATTGTAGCTAGTTATCCTTCTACTAAGCCTATCAGTTCTGCTTCATTACCAGTACTCTCTTTTTTCTTTTTCCTCACTGAATACATCACTATTTTCTCTTGTCAGTCACTGTGTGAGTACACCGAAGCTTCCTTAGTTTCAGTCCCTGGTGTCCTCAACAGCTAAATCATCTGCCCACTGCACCCAGTTTTATTATAGCTTACCTTTAGGTCACCTCTCCTGCTTGATATTTTGTTCTTTTCTTTTCTCTCTCTCCTCACTGGGTGGTTCTGAACCACCCATGCTGCTTACCTTTTTCTTGCCTCTCTTTCTTCTCCCCTCTTGTCTTTTTAATGTGGTTTTTATCAATGAAAAAACCACATAGTTTTCCACTTGAAGAGCCATGGTTCAACTCCCTAAAAAAATCTGGACCTGGAACTGATTCACATCATACCAGTGACCCTCTGTTGAGTCATCCAGAGGAGGTGTGTGTATCACTGCTTACTCCAGTCCTCTTTTATTCAAGATTTACACTGTTGAGCTTATTCCATCTTAATCCTGTTCTCAGCTTCACCAGCTTAGAGATAAACCAGTAGAGTCATAAAGAATAATAATAAAATTTCTTCTAGCCTTGTTATCTATTTTTGTATCTCTTTCCAAGAAATACAACTCTATTTAAAAAACCCATCTTGTTTATTGCTGCCACACTAGAGGCACAGGCTCACACACAGTCAGTAAGACCACAACTAAAATACTTCCACTTTCATACTGTAAAACACAACATTCTTCCTCTGATTCAATTCCATTACCTGTCCCCTTTTCAACTACACACATTTCTAGCATTTGAATTTTTTTTTCATTGCCAAAATATGGTACCTGCTTTGTCTTCCCTCCACAAACAGTTGCATCCACCTTTTAACCAGGGACCATACAAAATTACTAAAGCAGTGAGCATTCCTTTTTGTTTCTGGTATAATACTCTCCCCAATCATCATTCATGCACAAATAATTTTGAAACCTTCCACATGTAATTCCATCCAACTATATGTATGGGAAGTACCCTTTGTTAAGGTCTGTCCTGTGGAGAGAGGGATTCTGTAGTACCACTATGGGGTGATCTGCTGAACTGTGTAGATTGAAAGCTGACAAAAGGTTCAGACAGGCCAACATGTCTGTAACTAATTTCAAACAGTGGAAACCCCTAGCATATGATACCAGGGGGCTTGAGCTCTGTGCTATCTAAGTAGCTCATAACACCCTTTTTGTCAATTTTTTTCCAGTAAGACACCACTGCTGCTGAATTTGCAGTGAATATGAGAATGCAGAGGTATATTTTTTGCTCTACTGCCCTTTTAAAGGACAAGTTTTACTTTCTTGCAGGCAGGATAATTGTGTGGAACGTGACAACACCCCCATACTGTTTTATGAACCACAGTCCACATTTCTTATTGCAGACTCTGAGGGCTATGCTAATTCCTTGTCAAATAATTTCTCAGGTTGAGGATTTGGAATATTTACATCTAAACACAAGCAAGAAGTCTCTGTTAAGGGAGGAAACAATTAAAAGAATTGGATTGTGAAAATCAAACACACTGACTATGAAAACAGAATGAGTCCGTTTTTATACCACATTAAACCAGCCTTGATAACTCTCCCCAAATACCCAAGAATTAGTGTACTTCTTTTTGGACTACATTTTCCCAGGGAATTGGAACTTAGGGAAAACATTTGGTCTATTTCAACCCAGAAAGGAAGTGTTGATTGCTGGCTAAATTTCAGGGTACAAATGCAAGAAATTCACTATTCAAATGAACATGAGTTGGTTTCCATTGCTATAATTCTCTCTGTTAAATTTTCCAATTTGTCTGTCTGTTAATAATGCTTTGGGGGAGGTCATGTCTGTGTTGCTGGCTTCTGGGAATGAACAGCCCAACAATGAAACCATGCATAAAGGTTCTGAATCCCTTCACCCATCTTGCCAAAGTGCTTCTGAATACCCAAATGTTCTAAACCTGGTCAAAACCAACCCCAAAATTGTGGTAGGACTGTGCCTAACTCCGATGTTGGAGCCAAATGGGGAAGAAACTCCAGTGTAGATGCACAGTACCACAAGATACAAGAACAACAGGTTAACTTAATAATAAAAAAATAAAAAATCATCATTGAGTTGGTCCACCTTTTGCGTCAATAACAGCTTTCAGACTTATTATTTTATTATTTTATTATTTTATTATTTTATTATTTTATTATTTTATTATTTTATTATTTTATTATTTTATTATTTTATTATTTTATTATTTTATTATTTTATTATTTCATTATTTTGTTATTTTGTTATTTTATTATTTTATTATTTTATTATTTTATTATTTTATTATTTTATTATTTTATTATTTTATTATTTCATAAATTTATTTCATTATTATTATTTTTAATTATGTTCATTTTATTCATTTTTTTATTTTATTTTTTATAATCATTCTCTGTGGGTCTTTCTCTCCACCTTGGTTTTTTCTTATTTTTCATGTCAATATTGAAGTTTTTTTCTCTATTTTTTAAGAATACATAACATTTTTTTTCAACTTGAACTTTAGATGATTACATTGTGTAGCTTGCTAGCTTCCCAATGATAATTTTCAACTGTTGAATTTCAAAAGGAATTTTCTTGACAAATAAAAATAATGTGCTCTGAACTCTTGTCCGGGCACTGTACATTAGGGGGTATCAAATATAGCAAATCCACAATTAGAAACCAGTCAATTTTTAAAAAAAAATATTTCTTCATTAATGGGTCCTAAGAGCTTATTGTTGAGTAAAAAACATGTTTTAAAAATGGTGGATTTTTCAAAACCAGTCAATTAAATAATGGTAGATTTGGTCATATTTGATACCCCCATTATCACATATCTGGCTTATTATGAACTCTTAACCAGTGCATGGTTTTCACTGGTCAACAGCAGAACAAAAACTCTTTCTCACAACTTGCTCTTCTTACATTGTGCACAGTAGCTTCCTAGGTATCCTATTTCAGTTCAGGTCAAATCAGGAAATATTGTCCCCTGTAGAAAAGTAGAGAAATGTATTTTTTGAAAGATGTCAGCTGGCAAGCTCAAACCAGTTACCCCTAGACTGGCCACCTTGTTTTGTGCTACACCAGCTGCATCTTTTATTACTCTTACACTCATTTTTATCTTCACTTTCACTTTCTTTTATTATTAGCATCTCTTATATATGCTTATATCTAGTCAACTGTTGTAGATAGCATATATATGTTTACTCCTCAAACTCTATTGCTCCCTAGATTTTCAGAAGAGACAATAATAAAACCATCTTTTTCATTATACCATTCCTCTTGAGCTTGAAGATATATCTACACATCACTAATTCAAGCTAGCTCGACTCCTCTCACATCAACATATCACTTCTAGGAATCTCGAGCCTGAACATCTCAAAACTTATCAGCGGTTGGGCATAAACACCTTGGACCGGATTCGACCCTCCCTACGACTTAGAGCCACTGGTCAATACCAGTAAATTTCTATCAAGCGGGCTCTCATCCACCTCGGAGTAACCCACCTCTGACAAAAGAATATTGGGGCCAGCATATAGCCTTTTTTACTGGGGCCATCTATTACAATAGCAGATCTTGAGCATATATCACAAAGTCAGGCCTGGCCAAAAGCCTCTGCTGATTTGCGTGAGTGGCCTTTTCCGGGTCACCAAATTGTCAACAGGATGCACGTTCCTCTCAGATTGTCAGCCACAGAGGTAATATCAGCATACCTGACATTACCCAAGTAGCTACAATCCTTAATTATTATTAGTTATAATTTATTATTGTCTTTATTTCATATTTATTTAGTCTTATTATATTAGAAATAATACAGTAATATTATTTGTAGTATAATATATATTATACCAATATTGTACATATAGCCTTTATTATATATTATACTTGTTTTACTCAATTAATATGTATTAATGAGTTATAAAACAATGACTGTTATACCTTGTGATTACATATATTTTATTATATTAATTTTTATAATATTATTACTTGTAATATATAACAATAATGGTATCACTTGAAACATAGTACAAACCTCTGTATTATGTAAAAGAATATTAAATGTTATAATAATTATTATTGTATACATTATACCATCAATACATAATGTTAACAGCTAACAGAAGCATTAATATTATGTATTATTAACTGATGTATAGTCATAATAATTAATGTAACATATATATACATAATATTGAGGTCTAATAGCCTCTGAGAGCGCTCAAGTTATGTGTTATTAAATTAAAAGCGATTCCAATAATTATTGTGGCACTTGTACACATGATTCAAGGAGTTAAGAGCTCCAGGATGCACTCAAAATTATGTATTATTAATTTAAAAGTGCCCCCAATAATTATGGTAGCACTTGTACACATGACTCATGGAGTTAAAAGCTCCAGGGAAACTCAGACCATGTGGTAGCTCTCAATGGTACCCAATAGGGTTACTGCTGATGCACCACATGCTCTCATGGACTTAAAAGTTCCAGGTTTATAGTTCAAGGAGTTAACAACTCCAGAGCTATACTTCAAGGAATTAAGAGCTCCAGAGCCATATGGTAGACCACATGATCTATTTTAAGCTCAATGAAGCTCATTTGTCAGCCTTAGACACCAGGGCTGTTTCTGTTGCACTTGCATGCAAGTGCTTTCACTTCATTTTCTTGAATAACCTGTTGGTAACTTGTGTGACGTTGGTGTGAAGTACATTACAAGTCAGGTTGAACTCAAGATCAAGTTGCTTGTAACTTGTGTTGATGTCAAGCTCAACAATCAACCTGATGTGTTACTCAAGTCAAGCTGTCATCATCCTCTACTCATGAATAACTTAGATCTTCATTCCACCTGACAAACAATCGGCTATATTTTTGCCTCCTCCAATTTTTATTTAAATCAGATTTCAAGTCTCAAAATATTGTTTAGGATCATAAGTAAAATGATGTGATTCATGCTGAAGTCTTTATGTGTTTTATTGAAATGATCATGGCTCATATCATCTTGGTCACCATTTTATGACCTTGATATTCTTTTTTGATGTTTTGATCACATTGAGAATGTGGATGAAAGCCTTGCTAGTGAGCCTTATTCAATTCATAAATCCAAGTTTGTTAGAGCTGTGACAACAGTCATCCACCAGACACCATTCAGCATTAAAAGGCTCAATCACTCCTGAAAAATGCAATAAAAGTAGCTTAAAAAAAACACAACCCTTCCCAATGACAAAAATTTGTTAGCAAACCAAACCTTTGCACATGGTTCAATCACCTTATTCATCTTTTAAGCTTGGCTCTGAACTAACCTGACGGTAAAATTGATGATATCAATTCACAGGTAAGGCTGAAAAAAAAGACAAAAATTTGGTTTTGGTGAGTCAGTGTCCAGTTGATCTCTCAAACACCCACCCACACCCACACACACAAAAACTTGGAAGGCCAACCAAATGGCCTCTGTGATTCAATCATCTCCTTCTCCTCCTCCAAAGATGAACCAATCCTGCTTCTAATCTCCCCCAAGCTTGTATTCAAATCTTTCAAGTCTATTGTGTTGAGTTTTTTCCTTTTCTTTTGCTGAAACAACAGAGCAGAAGCCCCTCAGCCTGCAGCTGGCATCTTGTCACCATAACGTACGGCCGTACGTTATG
>SMGU01004888.1:0-27201 GCA_004348175.1 Puccinia novopanici
TTTTTTTTTTTTTTCTTTGTTGTTGATCCTGTAGTACGTCAATAATCTTATCATCAGAAGGGTTTGATGATGAGTCATGAAGTCAACGACGGTGGCTTCAGCAGGCCAGCAAGAGGAACATTTGTGTACACACCAACACACATGACATACAGATCGGCCCGTTGGTGGAGATGGTTTGTATGGACCACGCTGCCCATCGGATGCCCCTGATGATAACCTTGTGCAGATTTTATTGCGGAGATGGTTGACTAGTGCTGCCGGATCAAGTTTCCCCAGTTCTAACCAAGCAGCACAGAAACCCAGCGCGTTCATAAGAAGAAAAAAAATAAAGTGTGAATTCTTCTGGGAGCTGAGTCAAGGCGTTGCGATCTTTCCAGTCATCAACCACTCAGACAGCGCTATGTAGATAAGCGACTATCTATTTATTGTAATTCAGTTTCAGTTGATGCTTCATAGAAAGTGTTCCAGGGATCTGAGAATGGGTTCGGGGTTGCCAAGGCAAGGCGAGAGAGGCCTTGAGCAAACATGAGTTGACACTAGGGACCGGTGGATGGAGGATAAAAGTGGGATGTTAGAAGCTGATGGTGATGTGGTGTGGTGGGTGGTGGTGGTATTATTTGGTGGCGAGATGATGAGTGGGGGAGATAAGCTCCGCAAGAAGAGAGTCCTTTTCTCTTTTAATGCTATTCTCCCCAGACTTCCTGCTTGAAGCGCACCCTCAAGATTCATGGAGACAGCGTAGAGACGCTTCCAGTCTCACCAGTCTGTGGTCACCCCTGACTCACCACTTAGACCACTCTCCCCGATTCCAACTAGCTATAGTCATCCCCACCCTCATCTTGCATGCAAGACTAGCAGCTGGAAAACTGCAAACTGCGCCTGAATATCTCTCTAGCTCTTTTGTTTGTTTGTTTTCTCTTTCTTTCTGTTTTTTCTCTGAAGCTTTCTTAAATCCCATCTGGCGAAATTCTCAGGCAGATATTTCTCCATACAAATAAATATATAACCACTAGACTAGATATTCCCACTCCCCCCTCTCTGCTTGTCTTCTTCACCGACTCTCTCGATTGATTATTCCCTCCATCACAATTATTTACCCTAATTATCATGAGTACCCATCACCCCACTCTGCCAGAACCTGTCACCCCTCGGCCACGTCAGGTCAGCAGCTCTCCTTCTTTCCTCTCCCACTTGATCAAGTTTATATTTAATAATATATAAAGTCAAAGTTACGATCTTGTAGTACACACTGAACCCATCATGTTATGTACGTTTTTTTAGGGCAAGACGAGCAAAGGCCACATTATGCTTGCAGCCGGCATCCGACGGCTCCGGACGCTCTCGGGAGCTTATCACGGCCGGTCATGCTCGGACCTGACGGACGATAAGCCGCCGCCAGTTCCGGCACCGTATCGCGGCTCGTCCGATCAAAACCAAAGGCCATGGAACACGCCGTCCGGGACTCAAGACTCGGGCCACTCCCACCCTCCCTCGCCCAACTTCGCGGGATCCATTTTGTGCCCGATTCCAAGCAAGACCCAGATCTTGATAAGGCCTCCAGCACCACTAATACGAGCCGGCCTCATACCGCAGAAAGCGGCATATCCTCTGCAGCCTCGGCGCTCGACAATATTTCCAACTCGTTGAACCACCGGAGTCACTCGTTTGCTGTCAGCTGGTCAGAGACGCCTGACCATGACAGCTCCTCCACCCCTACCACTCTCTCAACCTTCGATGACAGCTCCAGCAGTGATGGCTCGTCTGTCATAGGAGGTGGTATCATGCATATTATCGGCCCGACCACCAAGCTAATGCCCCAGCTCTCGCCCCGGGCCTGTCAGTCTGCATACCCGCCGATCGACCTGCAGTCGCCGTATGCTCCCTACGCTCCCACCTCACCCCTCTCGACTACCAGCATACAACATTCCGCTTCGAATCATAACAAGAATAATAACACCCATGGCGCTTTCAACAAGCGCATGGGGCTGCGTCATCTGCCGTCCATTGTCCCCAAGCCACTCGCCAAGCAACATACCCAGCCGCACCCCATCACCACGCAAGCACCAACTGCGCGCAGCTCCACATCTACGTCGGATATCCATGCTGAGCAGTATCACTCGGCAATAAAAAAATGCTCGTCCAGACCTTCGAACGAGGAGAATAATGGCTCGTCCCTGACGTGTGCAGCTCAAGTGAACGGCTCGGAGCCGTCAAGTGGCATGCAGGAGGAGTCTCTGATCCAATCCAGGTCGGACAAGGCGGCGCCATCGACGGTGGAGCCGACCACGCCGCGGTCAGCAGGGCTGAAGGGGAAGCTCGGATGGACGACCAAGCCGAAGTCCCAAGCGAGCAACTGTGTGACGTGTTCGGGGAAGATACCGTTTCCGTGCTCGACGCACGACGACGCGGAGATCGCGCCCAAGCAGCGGCGCGAACGCAACTGCTCCGAGGGCACCAAGTCGTCGTCCCTGCAACACTCCAAAATCTGGGCCCTGCCCATCCATCGTCTCCGCACCTCCTCCTCCATCAGTACCCTCATCCGCGGCATGAAATCTTCCCTCCGTCGCTGCCCCTCTGAAACCTCCTTCGAACCCGCTC
This sequence comes from Puccinia novopanici, assembly GCA_004348175.1. Lineage (NCBI taxonomy): Eukaryota > Fungi > Basidiomycota > Pucciniomycetes > Pucciniales > Pucciniaceae > Puccinia > Puccinia novopanici. The sequence goes on from SMGU01004888.1 coordinate 2,599, forward strand.
CCCTCTCCGACCGCGTCGAATCCTTCTACGAAATCCTCGACGCTAGTGCCATTCCCTCCTGCGATAACCCCTCCTTACCACGATAACTCTCCCCTCCTTTCTCTCATATCCATCGCATATCCTTTTCACTACCTGTCTTATCCGCTTATACCTCAACCTGTTGTTGCGATCCTCAATAATTAGCATGTATCTCTTGACCCGCCCTGCTCAGTTTCCTTGTCCTTCGTTTAATTAACATTTTTTTTCTTTTTATTGTTATGGCCAGGCTATGGCTCTCTACTATCTCTTCTGTTTTCTCGTGTGTGTATGTCAGCTCTCACTCACTCTATAATTTTAGTGTAAGCGCGTGTATCTTGCGCTATCGTCGCGTCGTCACAGTACTTCTCTCAGTATAAATGGCAACTAAATTATCTCTAGTACGGCGCCCTTCAGGCTCTCTGGCTGGCACCTACCTCAGGTATCCGATCGGATACCGGGTAAGCATTTGGCCGTCCGCAACCCCACCCGACCCGGCATCCTGTCGGGTATTGCCGCATAATCAGGGTTCGAATCCCATCCTTATCTGGCTTCCTTGCTGTGGAGTGCCCTGGCTTAGGCCAGTCAAGCTTTAAGGCCTATAAGCGGTACACGGGGCTCAGAATTATGTCCAGTCCACATGCAAGGACTCATATGTACACGATAGGCGCTTGTTCCTGCGACACTTGATCAGACATTGGCCTGCAAACATGGGTTGAGATTTCGCGAGTAGAGACATGAAGATGGGAACGGAGAACAAATGAGACTGTGTGGAAAGGGGAAGAAAATAGCACGATTACTGAGAGAGAGAATGGTGAAGCGCGCGATGGGATGGGCAATATATAAGGCATTGCTCGACTGCCTTGCGACGATGGCAGAGCACAGAAGCCGCAGGTTTTCCGGGGCCATCCCTCGGATCAGCAACATGAAGGACAAAGCAGATCCGCGATGAATTGAGGCGAGTGGATGCCGGCAGAGGCGTCCCTTTGAAATCCAAACCTACTAGTGTGTGTCAGCGTGCCCCATGGGGATCGCTCGGGCATTTGGCTGAGGCCACACTTAGCTCCGTGCTCGCCTCCTCGCGCCCGGCCCGTCCCGGAGCCCGCGCAGACCGGGCCGCTGGGTAAGGTCTCGGCACGAATCGCTGCTGCTGCCGACCGTCGGCTTCCCGGACCCCGAGCCATTCATCACGCCCGAGTGCCGACATCAACATATGGCACGTGGTGAAATGAATGCATACTTTATAAGGTCATGGCGGATGCCAATCCCGAGGAGGGAATGTCAAAAAAATGACAGCCCTTTTAAATATAAATATATTAACCTGCACTTTATACAACCAAGTCTGTGAGATCTCCTTCGCTCGTGAATCATCCGGAGCTTCCGTGTTGAAGAGTTTGCATGCAATTTTATACGCCGGGCACGGTCGCTCTTACACTCTGCACTTTTACCAAGGTACTCAGAGCAGCCGGCTTGTGCGCATCCATCCTCATATCTCCATATTAGGCCTCGTGGGTTGCTCTCCCTTCAAAACTGCTCCACACTCGCTCAGCTTCCTACCCACATCACCTCCTCGGTATTTCATCTGCACCTTGTCGCTCGTTTCATCTGACGTATCAAAGACAGCTAACGCTGAACACTCCATCGTAGGTTGGCTCGTTGAATCTGGGTTGATCTAGGATACAAACTTACGCAATCACTGATCCACACTAACCACAAGCAGAAACATTCATCACTTCTGTAGTCAAGAGTAAAAGAGATCAGCGCACAGTGACTCCATAGCTACGCTGGCATTACATTGGCGACCCAGCTCACGCCAATCGCACTTTTGTGAGAGTACGCTTCTTTCCAAATAAATAAATAAATAAATAAATATAAAATCAGAGGAGTGGGCAATCTTACCCGTCTTGGTAACGCGCCAAACCAGAAACTCCTATGCTTGTGTCTCTTTTCTTGCCTGTGGCCATTCAGCATCCGACACCCATCCACTCTCGCGGCTCGAGCAGCATTAAATATAACCACACATCCAAGTCCAATGGGCAGTCCCACCGAGACGGAAAGCGACAGCTCATTCGCGCAAGAAATCTCGATGACAATCTATGACGATGAGGACGCACGAAGTACCTACAGCTCGGCGACGGATGTATACCTCCCTGGCCAAAAACTTGGCGCCGAATTTGGATGTAGCCCCCTCTCCGTATCCACTGCCTATTACGCTGCAATAATAAGCTGGACGACGACGGCCTGGACTTTCTGGCCTTCGAAGAAGAAAACTCCAGACCCTCCTCGCCCGACATCCTCCATAACCCGGGAAAGCTTTCCCCCGCTATGGGCGTTCCCGCTATATCCTAGAGGAAGACCGGGGCTTTGCTATCTCTTCCAAACGCGGATGGTTCAATTGTGGTGAGCTACACTTTTTCGCAAGGTCCCTTTTCTGTACCCAATCCCATCTGAAAAAAGAAAAGTACGTTCCTAGCTGCTCTTGCCTTGATAACTTGTGCCCTGCTCTTGCGTTTATCAGTGAGTGTTTTTCTCTAACTGTCCTTGATGTAAACGACCCCCCCAGTTGATTATTTATATATTCACCCAGTCTGGCCTGTATGGAGGAAACTTGGGGACCCGCACCGTCGGCAGTCGTCTGATCAGCTGGACCTTGCCCGTCAAAGCGGACCTTTTCTCCTGTCCGACCTTCCCACCGGCTCTTCAAGTTAGGACTCGTTCATATTCATTGTTATTATGTATTTTTTTTCCTTTTGTATTTTCTTGTCCAGTGAATACATCTGTCAATAAAGCTATGGATAGACTCTACCAGACATGTGATTTGGAATACATATCAATTCTCAAATAAGAGCCTGTTCCAATTATGCCTTTAATCTATTGTCCAAATGTCCTTTCCTTTTGTCACTTTGTACTAGGCTACTGAAGAAGACACAGTAAACTTCCAAAGTGAAACATTTAGGGTGCGTACCACTGTTCCCAAGCGATCTGGGGAACAGTTTCTGCGCGAGTCGAAAAGCGCTTTTCCGATAATCGGCGCTGTTCAGAAACGGGGGTACCTGTTTCTGGAATCGCGGCTTATTTTGACCGGAAACGATTCTGCAGGTCCTCCGGAACGGTGCCCTGTGGTACCCGATTCTCAACAGAATCGATTCTGATAGAAAAAAAACGAAGCTCTCACAGAAACGCTTCCGCGCCCTCTGTGGTACACACCCTTATACATTGACAAGAACATGTTATGATTTTCTCTGGGTATATGAGCTGACAGAGTCACACCCTTCACACCAGTGAAAAAAAAATGTTTTTGAGTTGAGCCGATCAAAGAGCAAGTAAGCATGTATATCAAGATTTGTATTGAGTTATCTCAAATTACTGTTTTTAATGGCTGCCAGACTCATTACTTGGTTCAGTCCATCCTAGTTAATCTGGGATGCACTGAACCTGACTCAGATTTTGGTTGAGGTGAACTGATTCAATATAACTACAATGGATGGATTATATTGTGGTTTTGGGAGCTTGTGTGGGATCAGACCACAAGTCCTGCTTGGACAAATGGCATTAATGTGCTTGTGTGAGATGTTGAGGACTAAGCCTCTTATGTGAATGGTAGGACACAAGGATGAGATAAAACAAATTTAAAAATATTGGCTTGTTTTTTTATGTTTTCAATATTTTATTAATGAGAATACCATTTATGGTATTCAAATTCAAACATGAAGTCATAAATTCCATTTCCATAAAATTCTCTCACAGGGAACTGTAACATTTCATAAAACTTTATTGAAAATCCCCTGCAAAAAAATCAAACTTTGATGTTTAGAGTGTATTAATCAAATCAAATCTTGACACCTGTCCTTTAACAAAAACTAATCAAGACACCTGATAATCCAAACTAAATAGTTTTTAAGTTTCCAAGAAGAAAGAAATTGGGTATGGCTCTTCAAAGAAAAACACATGCAATTTTGTTTTCTGGGAAAGACTTACATAAAAACTGCAAGATTATGAAGGGGAGTGTGTGGTAAAGGATAAACTTTTAGTATCCAAATAATCTCAAGATAATTCTGAATAAACTGGTAGAAGAGGAAATAATAAGAAGGAGATGCACTAATTTTTCATCCTGACACTGTGTAGTAAGAGGTATAAAATAGTGTGTAGGTCCTTAATCCAAAGTGATGAGTTTTTCCCCTTTTTAGAATTCCTGTTTTTTTTTTTTTTTTTTTTTCAAATGGGGTGGATGCCACAAAGGCAAAAATTGCCTGGGATACCAAAGTATTTAGCCTCTGTGAAAAACTGCTATAACCTTTATTGAAAGGTTTGGGATGTCTCTTTATTATTTTTCAAATTTTTGATACTGAAAGACTTATGGGAAATCTATGAGTTGCTATATGCATTCTCACAATATAAGCACTTAAAATCCAGTGTATTAAACTTTGAAAGTTACTAGAAAAAAAATCTTAAATATCCTAAAGTAAAATTAAATAAAAAAGAAATAAAATCAGATGGAAATTTTATTGTGAAAATGGATATTTGGAAAGTATATAGGGCCAGGGTATCTAAGCCTTGAATTACCTCCATGTAAAGTTATGTTAAAAAAATACAAAAAAAAACCTCATCAGAAGTCTATGAAGAAATAAAAAAAGAGCCACCAGAATGATCAACTCACTCAAATTAAACATAAAATAACCATAAATCCAGATATTTTTGAAATACTCCATGAAATGGTAGTTGGGAAATTGATGATTCTAACTTATTTTATGAAGAAATTCTTAGAATCATAACATCAGATACAATGGATCAAGGATGAAGAACTGATTTCAGTGAAAGAAAACAAAAATGAACCTGGAAAATTCAAAAATGAGATGATAATTCCTGGTGCAGGTTTAAAAAAAATTAACAATTATATATTTTTCTGAGATGGCTAAATAAGTCTAGTAAAAAATTCAAGTCATATTATCCACACAGTCAGTCAGAAACCTAATCCACAACAAGGATGCATAGTACCCGGACAAGAGTTAAGAGCAAATTATTTTTATGTGTCAGAAACAAATCCTTTTGAAATGAAACAGTTAATAATTATCAATGGAAAGCTAGCAGGCTACTCAATGTGATCATCTCAACTGCATATTGAAAAAAAATATTTATCCTTAAAAAAATAGTGAAAAAAATCTTCAATATCAACATGAAAAATAAGAAAAAAAACTAGGGTGGAGAGAAAGAGCTACAGAGAATGATCATAAAAAAATGGGGAAAATTAATGAAATAATAAAAATATTAAAAAATCAAAAATATTCAACACATTTCCTGCTTCTCACCCAAGCTAGCCTCCAAGATGGGGGGGGGGGAGGGGAGGTTGGATGTCTTTTTTGTGCTCAGAAACGGTACATTTAAATCCTCAAGTTTAAATTGTTTTCTTGAGTTATTTTCAAAAAGAAAAAAAGGTGAACTACATAGGGGTAAATTAATTGGTGAGTTTTGCTTATTATGATCACCTCAATTCCAGTTTATCCAAGGAAGAATTCATTGGAATATATGAGATATTTTATCAGCTGGTAAATTTAGTACCAATATCTCTGGGGAATTTTTTGTTCTCATGGATAGAAAAACCATCCACCAGGGCAAGAGTTCCAATTAGTTTTGAAAATTGATTGAAAAATTCAAATCAATTACATATGATAATCATTTTTGCTTAATTCCATCAAATATCACAGTGAATTTATTAAATCAGCCTCTAAATAAAGCTTCACTTCTCAACAACATCAGATAAAGTATTGTTGCAGAAGATAGCCCAGATTTTTTTTGATTATTCTCTTACACTGTAACTGGCTTTACTGCCCTTATGTACAGACTTGCAAACTCTCACATGAAATATCTTTTCCTATGAATATATCACTCAACAAACTGTGGGAAAAACATGATCAACTTCCTGCAGTTGACATGCTGAAAATCCAACGAAGCTTGTGGTGTTACTCAAACCTTTCTCCAATATTGATTCAACCAAGCTTGGATGCACAGTCACTGTGCACATTGCACAGTGACTGTGCTAAAAATATAAATATGAAAATATGTGGAGTTTGGATGGCAGCATGGCTGGATCATGCTGAATGTCAACTACAGGCAGTTGATCAAGTTTTTTTGCAGTGACAGTTCTTATGCTTAATAATAATTAAATTTTCACATGAAACTTTGCTGCTCACAAGCTTTTCAGGGATCAAAAATTTTTCAGCTGAAAGTTAAAGAAAAAAGTTAGTTAAGGGGGGATGAGTTCAATTGCAAACCTTCTTGAGCATGTTATTGTAAAGAAAATAACCATAAAAAAAAAAAAAATCAAAAAATGCTACCAATGGAATGTTGAAATTTTTTAGGATCATTTATTACAAAAAAAAAGCTGCCACCTTCATAAGCCAAATTGATCCAGAATTTTTGAGGTCCTGGGTGGGGAGGGGGGTATGGTTTGTCTCTTAGTCCATCCATATGGGTAAATAGGCATACATTATTTGTATGACTTGATGGTATTTTGAGAAACCATGTTTATTCCCTTGAGGCTTAATTTGGGCTGTAAGTATTAAATATTGTTCCAAAAAGCAAGAAAAAGGTTAAGAATGTTCTCTGCTTAAGCTCCAAATCCTACACACTTTTTATACTTCAAAAATGAATTATTATGGAAGACTTAACCCCTTTCCTGGGTGGTTTCTTACCTCATAAATGCCAAAAATCAGCTTTTCAGGAAGCTCTGCACAGTGGTATGCCACACAAAATTTAAAAATTCAAAAAAATAGAAAAGCAAACACAAAAATTGAGTCAAGGTTTTGGTTTTTTATGAAAAAAAACCCAGCGAATTGTATTGGACTTGAGCCTCACCAAAAAAAATCTGTGAAATTGCCTCAAATTCATAAAAATTATACAACACCAATATACATTATTTTTATACTTAAAATGAAGTTAAGAAAATAAATTTTTCATTCCAGAGTTTGACAAAAAATTAATCTTGTTACAATTGGAAGTTTAAAATTTTTAAACAGGAACCCAAATCCTCAAAAATAACCCACAGTTGAGTTTTATCTCTCAATGAATTCTCAGGTGAGCAGAAAAAATGTTTCTGCTGTTAGCCAGAATAAGGTGGTTGATAAACCACATAAGGTTCTCAAGAGTTTTGCTTCCAGGATCCAGCAACACAGCTCACATGCATAACAGCAGTGATAGCATGAAAAACACAAAGAATGAAAATTTCAGAGACAAGAAAAAGTGGGTGTTTTACACGCAACCCTCAAATATTGGGGGTTGCCCAACCAAAAAACCGCCGGGATTGGGGGTCACGGAACAAATTTTTAAAAACAAATCTATTTTTTTCATAAATTTTTTTGGGGGTCACAATGAAAGATATTTTATGATATTAAGATTTATTCCTACATTGTCAGGGGTGAAGAATCTAACGGTAACATTCATTTCTCGAAAAAACTTTATTTTTATACTCTTATTGGTGTTATGCCTGATTTTTGGAGGCATTTTTTCAGGTGGCAAATCAGGAGATATTGGAAAATTTTGAAATTTATTCCCAAGCTTTTAATGGTTAAAAAAACAATTGTGATATTTATTTTGATTAAAGTTCAATAATTCTTCCTATTTGGGGTGTCATAAATTTATTTTTCCCAAATAGGAAGAACTATTGAACTTTAACCAAAATAAATTTCACCATTGTTTTTTTGACCATTGAAAGCTTGGGAATAAATTTTAAAACTTCCCAAATCTTTTGATTTGACACCTGAAAAAATTCCCCAAAAAACCAGGTGTAACACCAATAAGAGTAGAAAAATAAAGTTTTTTGGAGAAATGAATCTTACCATTAGATTTTCACCCCTGAAAATGTAGTAATAAACCTCAATATCATAAAATATATCTCATTGTGACCCCAAAAAAATTTATAAAAAAAAAAAAGATTTTTTTTAAATTTGTTCCGCAACCCCCATCCCGGCGGTTTTTTGGTTGTGTGACCCCCTGGGATGTCTTCTCAATGTCCCAGGGGTCGCGCAACCAATATTGGGGGTCGCGTGTTGAACCCCCAAAAGTAAGTACTTGAAATAAGGCATTATTGTTGTTCATTGTGAGCCTGTGTCTCTAGAGTGACAACAGGAAAAAAATGGGGGTTTAAATAGAGTGAATTTCTGATTAATAGATACAAAGATAGATAAAAAGGCTAAAACAAATAAATTATTTTTTATGAATCTACTGTTCTTCTCTAAGCTGAAGAAGCTGAGCACAGGAATGTGATGAAAGCTCAAAAGGTTCTACTCTTGATTGAGAGAGTACTGGAGAAAAGCTATGATAGACTAGCCTCTTCTGGATGAATCAACAGAGGGTTCTGGTAGGAAGTGAGTGAATTTTTATGGAGAATTCCATATTTTTTAAGGATTTAACTGGGGCTCTTGAAGTGGAAGCCTATGGTTTATTTATTGCAAAAAAAACACAGGAAAACATGTGGAAAGAAGAATGGGAAAGTAAAAGGCAATCAGTAGGAATGGTTCAAGAACCAACCAGTGAGTTGAGAAAGAAAAGAGAAGAAGAATGATTAACAGGAGAGCTCAATTAATTTTAAGTAATAATGACACTGATTGAGTGGGAAGATTAATTAGTAGTGAGGGAAATCTGGATTCTTGGATGATCTTCTGTGTTCTGGTTTGTTTCTGGCCTGAGAGCATTTGAATTTGTTGGTTTAAGTCACTAGGTTATAGTGACTTAAACCAAGGTGCCAACCACATTGGACCCAAGCTTGCTTGGGTTTTCTAACCCGTTGGCATGGGCTAAGTGTCTAAAGGTTTGTAGATACTTAGCCACCAGGTCAGTGAAAATTGCATATGCATGTGTGTACCTAGGCTAGTTATCCAGAATCCATTGGAATAACTGATGGCGGTTCAGCAGGGACAGAATTGGCAATATTCGAGGTTGGACCAATGCAAAAAACTCAGGTTAAGTGAAAACCTGAGGCTAGAAAGCCCCAAAAATGTGGTTGTGCAACACAGGTTAGCTTAACCCCAAATGCATTGTGGGTCAGCTAACCTAATTTTTGACCAAATGTATGCAAATTCTCTGAGGTGACAATTTTAATGTTTCTATTTTTCTAGAAGTTGGTTGAACTTCAAATTGAATATATTCATTTTTGTTCTAGCTAAGAAATTAACCATTTCTAACTTAAATAAATCAGGCACACAACACAACTATACCACACCTCACACTGCAAAAAAAACTCAGTCAACTGCCTGCAGTTGACATGCAGCATGCTCTAGCCAAGCTGACATCCAAGCTCCACCTGTCTGCACATGTAGATTTGTTGCACAGTCACTGTGCAGCATGCACAGTGACTGTGCATCAAAGCTTGGTTGAATCAATCTTGGAGAAAGTTTGAGTAACACCACAAGCTTCCTTGGAGTTTCTGCATGTCAACTGCAGGTAGTTGAGCCATTTTTTTTTGCAGTGGATCACATATTGTACATGGGTAGAAAAAGGAGGAGAATCTTATGAGAAAAATTAATTTAAATTATGGAAGTTTCTTGTGAAGATAAAAGACTCTTTTCAGGGAAGAATGAATAAAAATATTTATTTACAATTGAAGCCTTTTGAACAGGCTTGCTGTCTCTAAGGCTGACACTTATCCAGAACCCCGCTAACCAGAAGTTTACCCCACTTGTTTTTTTCCATAACCACAACCAACATGTTAGCCAATCAAATTAGCGTCTCTAGCCAAGAGTAAACACCTGTTCCTATCAGGTTGATAAAGAACAGGAGAAGAACTAACTTGTTCAGAATGGTAGTTCATCCATGTTCTACAGAAACCACCTCAAAGATATAAACCTTGCCAATCACCTTTCCTAAGATAAGACAAGGAACAAATCAGTCCACAGGTTAATACCTTCTTGCCTCTACCTCCAGAGGTATCAGATCAGCTCAGCTGATCAAAGAAGCCTAAACTTCCCAATGAAAGCTTCCATTACATCCCTTCCCATCCCAACACCCATTCTCGTTCATCTTTTTCAACACCAGCTAGCTCACTGAAGCCAGAGGTGACCGTCCTCCCAGAAAAAAAAAAGCCAAAAACACATTCTGCTCTTAGGTGATTCTTAATTCATTTCATCCATCGCTTGTTGATTTTCATTTGTATACAGTTCATTAGCACAAGCGTTCTAACATGAAATAAACTCTCTTAGTTCTTGCGAATTTTTCTGGAAGCAGGTAGTGAGACATTCCAAATTTCCACAGAAGAATTATGAGAACATTATCATGTACTTCTACCAACAATAGCCATTATTTATTGGGTCAAGTAAAGTTCAATAATAACAGGGAAAAACAGGCTGAGTGTATGAGGAAAATAACGAGTGCTCTAGGCTATGTACTCGTTTTTTTTTTTTTTTTACTTTTACTTTTTTTTAGTTTTTAGCTTTTGTTTTTGCTTCTAAAATCACATTCAAGATTACGACGATTTCCTGAGAAAACGTATAGTGATTATGCGAAACCCCAATTTTGATAGCACTCGGAAATTTTAGGCGTATCACGCAGGTCGAGATCAGCCGAGTTCACATTGATAGTACGTGGACGTGAAGTGCTGGGACGTTCATCGTGAACGGCAGCTAGGTGACGGTGCAAATCGTGCCTCCTGGAGAAGCTTTTTTGACACTGGGGACAATGGTCTGTGGTTTGACGAAAGAACATTTTGTCAGCGGGGCGTGGTATAAGCTGTTCTAAAGCATCAATTGATGCAAATAATTCAACTCACGTGGCCGATAACCAATGTGAGTTTTCCGGTGCGTCTCCATATTGAAGGCGCGCGCGAACATCCGGCCACAGTCAGGACCTGATCATCCAAAGCTAGTCAGAAAAGGAATAATTTATTTGTACAAGTAGTAATGAAGCTTACAAGGGAAGCGCTTCTCGTTTAGACGCTTTGGCTTTTTACAAGCTGAAGTCGGCGGTCTGTCATACGACCCGAATCGTGGTTTGGATGATTTGGAGAAATCGACTTTCCTCAGCGATCCTGAAGTGACGTAATGGGAGGCTTTTGGGTCGCCTTGCGTATAGAGGTGATTATTTTCCAGTTCATTCTCCCTCTCACTCGTGTACAAAGGCTTGAAAACTTGATTGATAAATTTGTATCTCCCCGGAGGGTGGCCGGGGCGGGTTTCCGTGGGGTGAAATTGCGCATGTTTCTGGAGTGAAGATGACGATGAAGAGGGAGAATAACCTGGTTGGAAGTCAGAATTGGTTACTGGCCTGAATTGCAGTGCATGCAAGGAGGGCCTTTTCCTCCACGAAACATCGGACTGGTTTGAATCTTGGCTTGGAGTCACGAAGGACAGAGGGAAGTCTGAGGGTTGGCTTATAGGTTCGATTGGGTGATCTGACTTCCAAGGCGGTTGATAACTTATGTACTGTTGGGGATAACTCGAGACGGGTACAGATTGATCAGAGAAGCTGCAGTTGCCATGATGAGATGTTGCTGGCATTGAATGACCTTGCCCCGCAAGGGTAGTTAGACGAGTTTCCGGGTAAGCAGGTGGTGTCCCACAGGAGCTGTGAGTGCGACTCCGGGAATGCGTCTGCGGTAAGTCATACTCCACGCTCGGCGAGTACTGTGCCATATCAGGTCCATTCGGTGGGAACCGCCCTGCTTCAGCGGCTGCGCGACGAGCTTCGACTTCTGCTGCTGAAAGGGGTGAGGGGTACCAAGAATCCATGATTCAGAAAGTCCAACAATGATACTGTAAGTGAGAGAGCGCCGGACTCCGGGTAGAGAGCGTTGATGCCGACGAGCAGCAAAGTCACGACCGTTTTCACCACGGGTCCCGGTTGGATATGATCAAGAAGAATTGAGCACACGGGTTCACGCAGTCCTCACTTGACGAAAAGGCGGGTATAGTAAGCAGTTTAAACAGTTCTGGATAGTGAGGGGTAGTGAGAGGTTCAAGAAGCGTTTAATGGGAGAAGGTTTAGCAGAATGTCGAGGTTTTGACTGCGAATACGAAGCAGCCTTGATTATCTATTTTTCAAGTATTTGTGGCGATATGACTGCTGGACAGTCTGTTACACTGGATTGATTGCTTTTGGCGAGTTCTGCGGCAAGGAGGGTTATATGCAATGATTCCTGCTATGAGCTTCAATGGCGATGAAGTACAGAGTATTCACAACAAGACTAGTATTTAGCAACTGTTAAGAAGAAGCAGCCGATGGATGAGAATGCAATGGTTGCACTTAGTGCTCTGCTGTTGCGGTTTCCCAAGATGGATGAGCAAGATGAACCAAAGCGACCCGGGGCCACCCCTCCACAAAGCTGAACATGCTCGTGTTACATACCTCCATATCTTTGCTGGACATGCCACAGTGGCTGGACTAGCTATAAAACAGAACACAGACATCCATCCTCAACATATCAACCCTGGACATCGATTGTATAAAGTCAGATGAGTGAATGATAAAAAGCTTTCTCGTCCAAACGGATGGCAACTACAATCAGCTTAAAAACGTATTTACTTTGTCACCAGCATAGAAACTACTTGCTAGCCTTATCAACCTTTTGATTGATACTTCGGTTTGACAATAAAGATAAGAGTTGAGCGCCAGTTTTGTTATGGAAACACAATACTCTTTCCTTTATTTGTTCGACTGCTTCAATCCAATACATGATGAGGTCTTTCGGTCTGACTTTTCGATCGAAATCACGCAGTCGTGGTTGGTTTGTTTGAGCTGCTGGACGATACTCCTCCTATCCACTCGATAGGTCAGCCTACGTGACTCGCTGACTCCGCTTGTTGAGTTATGGGCCTTCTGAGGAGCGTTACAGCGGGGTCCATTGACGCGTCGATCTAGATTCATACCACGCACACCGATGCAAAAATGCTTGTCTCCATGAAACCTGTCAAAGTGAATGTTGAGCTGCGGACCAGGCGCCTTGCCCGGCTTGTCAGCTTGACACTTCATGGCCACTTCCACACTTAGCGCTTGAAAGGGTTTCTGTCAAAAGTGGGATGGAGCTCGGGTTAGGCAAAGGCAGAATACTTTCTCAGGAAGAGAGAACAATCAGGGGTTTAACCTCCTCCGGGCAGCCGCGCAGGTCGAAAAATCAGGAAAAAATTGGTCTAATTTTACGATCTGACGGCCGGATGGCGCGCCACCCAGCCGTGCCGGTCCAGGTTCCAGGTCGCTGGCAAAACCCTTTTTTGCCCAGTTTCTGTCTCAATGCCCCGAGACCGTGAAATTCCCCCTGCCCAGAACCACCAAACAAGCGATTTTCCATCTATTCACGCCATACAAACGCAATATGCCACCAAAAATTACTACCCCCAGCGCTACCCCCATCCCCAGCCAACCAAAACAGAAGAGACAAACCATCCTATGGGATAAAGACGGCCACGATGTAATGTCAAGCATCCACATAATTCTCAATTGGCTTGCGACAGGAACCCGGTTAGCCCCTATTAAAACCCTCATGTGGCACATAGCAATTTTGTTTTTCTTTTTGGAAAAATGATACTCATGTAATTCTCTGAATACGTAGCAATTCCGTTTTTTTTTTTTTGAAGAAATATCCTTAAATAATATGAATACTTTTCAAAAAGAAACACCTTCTGTGCACATAGCTATCTGAAGTTACTTCAGGCGGCCCAACCCCTGGATGTCCTGAAATATGTATAGATTTGAACTAATACATGCCAAAAAGAGTGTGGTATAAACTAGCATGAACCAGCCCAACCCCAAAGAGGCCTGTGTCTGGGTTCCATCAGCCTTTCACATATTTCTGTTGGCAATGAACAGCCTGTGGCACATCAGAGCCTTTGATCAAAACAATTCAAAAATTGCTGAAATGAATTGTAAATTGAACACCTATAGCCTTTTTGGTGACACAGATGTTCCTCATCTAGGACATATCTATGCACAAATTTTTTTCTTTTTTTTTTTTTAAATATCCTCATGTACCACATAGCAGAACCACAAGTGCAAGGCAGAAACCAAATTTTCCTACATATCCAAAGACTCAAAATTCATGGATTCACATGAGGGACATGAGGGGGTTTAGTAGGTGCTAACCCAAGTCTTCTTGCAACCAAAGGCAACTACTAATTATGGTGCAGCAACAATATGAGTGGAGTGACAAAAGGAATGTTGGAAACCAAAATGGAAAAATTTGGGATCACTCACCAGTGAATAATTTTTGATAGATTACTGGAAAAAAGAACCAAACTGGAAAATAACAGATAGTGAGATTTTTAAGAAAATGAGGATAAACAAAGAAAAACAAGATGAGAGTTGATGATATCACCAGATAGCTGAATACAATATGAGAGGGAATTTGAATTGAAGTTGAGGTAGAGGAAAATTGATGACAAATTTTTAAGATGAAATCAAAGGGGAATAAATGAGAAGAATAATATTATAGAACAGAAAAAGAGAGAGGTTAATTGGACATCAAACACAAGAATGAAAGAGAAAGACAAAAAATGACAGTGCGATACTCAAAAGGTGTTGTGAAACCCTTTTGCTGAATGGAAAAGGGTATGGATGAGGTGCAAAATCCTCCCTTCTATCACCAGGGGACCATTCTTGGCACCTGCATAACAAGTGCCATAAAAAGTACAAAGGGTCCCTTTGTACTTTCTATGGCACTTGCTATGAAGGTGCCAAGAATGTTCCCCTGGTGTATGCTATTAGAAAACACGACCACCAAGATATCTTGGCATTTTATTTATTGTTATAGGGATAGCTTGAGATGACTGTGGACCAGTTGAGATTTTGTGATGATGATGAGTGAGGTGTGAGGTGATGAAGAGTGTTGAGTGAAGAAATGGTTGATGAGCAATGATATTTGTGGTGTGAGTGGAAGTGTTTTGACAAGTGATTGAACACAGGTCTTAGTGGTGAGGGTTTATTAATTGAATAAAGGGGTTTTGATTTGAGGTAAAGGTGAATATCATAGTGGTCAATGAACCTGTTAGAAATAGGTATTGTCCAGGACTTGAACCTAGGGCCTTCTAACAAAAGGGTTATAGAGGGTGTTTGTAATTTTAAAACTATAATATTGAGTGACTGATAATATTATGGCCAGGAAGATAGTGTTTATAGGGGATAAAGACTAATAAGGGTATGTGTGAGATCTGGTACCAAACTCTGGTGAGGAAAGGGAAAACAGTTGGAGGAGAGCCTCCTTATTTAGAAAAAAGATGGGAGATAAGGGAAATGCAGAGGCTATGATGGGGCTATGCTGCCTAAACATGATGCATCACATGCCTGATCACATTTCTTATTGCCTGCATGATTGCATGTCTGATCATGCGCATGTCACATGTAAAGATAAGGAAACAAGAAATAAGAAAATCTAAAGGAATTTGATGATTGAAGAATTGGATTAAAATCTAAAACCAGGACAGAATGAAGAAACAAAGAGTCAGAAGGGAATCAAACAGAACGATGGAAAAAGAAACAAGATAACAAACTATTTGGAGAACAGGAGAACGTAGAAACAAGGATTGAGATAACTAGATTGATTGAGGGAGGACTGAAGGACTGAAGGTTGATTTTGTGGTATTAGCTGAGAACACGAGAGTAAAAAAGAAATAGTAATGAGTAGTCTCACCAGACAAGGACAAGAACAGTATATAAGAGAAGAAGAGAATAAGAAAGAAAGAGGAGAGATAAAACAGAAAAGAGCGAAAATAGGAATTGAGAGAGTTGAGAAGTAAAATGAGGTTGGGAGGTCTTGAGGTATTGGCAAAGAGTTGAAAGGATGATCTGGTTGAGTCAAGGATTCTGAGGATTAAAGTTGAGAATGACTTCCATAAGCTTTGAACTTCAGGTTGAGTGAGAATGAAGAAAGTTGGTGACACCAGCTGTGACATGTCACAATTCCAACAAAATCATGTGAACTGATAAGACAAGCAAATAAGTACATATAAGTATGATCCTGCAGTTAAAATCCACCACATAAGATGACCTGATGCTCCGTGTGACTTGATTGAGATTGTCACTGATGAGTTCCAGCTGTGATTGTCCTGTGTAACTTATATCGGCCAATTTAAGGTTTCAATAGAGGGTAACTGATGATTGAATGGAGTTGAGAGGATTCCGCAAGAGGTGAATAGGGGTTATTTTGGCCATAGGATCTTATTATTCAAGAATATTTGAGGATTTCTGGCATTTTGAATAAGATTTTTTTTTTTGTTTAATTTTTCACATTTAAAAATACCACAACAGAAGAATCAGAGTATTGATTTAGAGATCAGGAATTGTTGGCAGGGAGGAGTACTTGGCATAGACCTTAAGGAATGAGGCTTGATTTTTGTTAGAAGTTGATTTTGGAAAGGAGAATGATTTTGAGGATTACTTTACTTGGACTGGAAATCTGGCTTTAAAAGAGCTTGAGGCATGGGAATAGGATACAGCTTGAGTTTATGGGTTTTACATTGAATGATATGTGACTTCACAATATTAGATTGTTGGAAGCCAGTGTTCTTAAATCTTTTTCCCCCAGAATTTCAATCCTAACCAATTGGAAATATTCTGTCAATGGATGGCAGAGGCTGTGTCATATCAGGTTCACAAAACTTTTCAACAACTGGGATTCAATTCAAGGTATACAGACAAAGATGAAAGAGTTTCCAAAGTCCTATATCAAATCCTCCAACTTTCAGCAGGGATCAGGTGCCGGTATCTGGGAAAAAGATATTGAAGAGGGGACCACTAACTTAACAGGTGAGCAATTAGTATCCAGCTTTAATTGTTATACAAAAACTTCCAAGATAGATTCATCAAACAGATTTCCCAATTCCAGCCACTGTGACTAAGTTATGCTAGTATTGTAACAAGCTTCCCCCATTATGGGGATGAGGACTGCGCAAAACTCCCAGTAACCAGGGAATCAACCAATACCTCCATCCCTGACCTTCTAGGTCTCAATTCATCCACCAAAGATGACAAACTACCCCTTCTTTTCAATCCCCCAGAGCCTGAGGTCACTCTGGAAACAATCATTCCTCCTGATGAAGGAGACATGGATGCAAGTTGCAACAAGTACCTTGCCTATCTCAGTGGTGGACCCAGCACTGAAAATTAAGAATTTCAAATGTTTTTAAACACTAATTCTTTTTTGATTGATAAAAATTTGTTCCCTTCCCCAGGTGGTGTTTCCACTTTCTTGTAAAAGGTTTTAGATGATGGGTTTGACTACCAACATTGGTGTAAGTTCCACAAACTCCAAGAGAAAAGCAGATTGAAATGGCCTCCTGAAAAAAAAAAAAAGAATCAAAATCAAAGAACCAAACCAAAAAATCAAAAGGGGAAAATGAAAAAAAGAAAACAATTACAAGAAATAAATAAATAAATAAATAAATAAATAAATAAATAAATAAATAAATAAATAAATAAAGCTGACATGTGTTGACAGATGAGTTGAAGCTCTCAAGTAACATCTGCACTCTGTGATGAGGAAGGATGTGGCTTAAAATTTCTTTGAGAATTTTCTCAACACATGGGAATCCCTTGCATTCACAGAAGGGCACAGAATATATTTTGTGAAATCAGATCATTTGATTTCAAACAGCAAAGATAGTAAGCTTTCATGTCCCTAAAAAATATAGTTATTCTTCTGACTGACCAAAAAAACCACTCTGATCTATGGTGTGCAGGGATTTGAAGTTATCTATAAAATCCTTTACTAGATGTTCCTCAGGAGAAATTCTCATAATCATATCATAAATCTTGATGGAGCCCTATCAGATTAATTCTTTATGCACAAATTTTTTATACCAGAAACAGCCCTTTTGGTTGACAAGAATTTTGAGGAAATTCAGGCTTTTGGGGATGCCATTTTTCCTGAAAAAAAAAATGAAAATTTAATTTTTGTCACTCTATGTATATTGCCTAGCAATAATTTTAATAATTCTATTTCTCTCTAAAGGCCAAAACAAGGTCCATAAAATCCTGTCTCTTCTTAATACATGCTGATATTCAAGTTATCAATCACTTGGGATCATGAACAGCTTCATTGTCAGCTATGTGTAGGAAACTTGGTGGATCCAATGGATATGCAAAGTACTATCACTGTGCTGAAATTATTAAAAGTTGAGATTAATCTCAAATCTACCAGGTGTATAACTACACTTGTTGAATTATAGTCCCCTTGTGGCCCAATCTAGGATGGCTTAAGGTAGGAGATGCCTCTTTAAGATCAACTTACTTGATATACAAGTGAAGGAGACAGAGGTGACAGCTGGATTAGAGCTGTGCTTTTATCAAGGTAACAACAGAATTGTTAAGAGTAGCTGGAAAGCACTTGAACTGATTGGCTACTTGTCAGAGGTGGTAGTCTTGCAGCAACTACTTTTAAGGATCAAAGGAAAGCTTTTAAATGGGGATTTTAATAAGACAGACTCAAGTTCCAGTGGTAAAAATGTAGGGTGATGGAGAGATGGAGCACTACTCTAAAATTAGGAGGAGGGGATTCAATGCACTTACTATTGTATTCTGGGGTGAATCACTGAGGGTCCATCTCAAGGCCAAAGAAGTCCACCTTTTATATTCTAAAAGTCTCCCAGGAAGCTACAGGGAGGACTTATGGTGTATTGCACCATTCTTACATCAAATGATGCCATAATGGTTTCATGTTGCACCATCATAGTTCATTTGAGCAATTCAATTCATTCTATGTCCCCATGGCATCATGATGCATTGTTATAACCAATAACATCATGTGTTAACTAATTGAATAGCATGAATTGGAATAAGTTCTCACAGACTGTTCATGTGGAAATTTCTCAGCTTTCTCTCATCTCAATTATATTACTATTGAAATTTTACTACAATATACTTGTATAAAATTGGGATTATATTATAATTGAAAGGGGTTTCGGCACGCAACCCCCCTGACGTCGGCCCGCTGGTTGACAGGGGTTGCGGAACGAATTCCCCATTGTCAGAGAGGGTTGCGGGTTGAATCCCCTAAAGGGCCAGGGGGTGGGTTGTGCAACAAATTCTCAAGCGTGAGAGAGGGTTGCGGACCCAATTTTTTTTTTTTTTTTGGAGAAATACATAAAAGGCCATAACTTTCACAATTCATGAGATATCAACACAAAAATTACACCATTTTAAAGGAAAAAAATCAAAAAAAAAATTGAGCAAACATGAAGATGTAAAAATAAATAAACTCTGCAAAAATAACAGAGACGCAAGCCCCCGAGGGGGCATAAAGAGTAGAGATTGGGCGAGGTGGAGTTACACAACATGAAATATCTTAATTCTTGAATTCAAACATATAAAATGTTCAAATTGAAATTCTGATCATTTTCAACAAAATAAAAACAATAAAAAAACTGATTTTTTTTTTTGAAGAAAATCAAGAAAAATAAATAGGAGGAAAGGAAAAAAAAAAAAGATAATAGATAAAAAAAAACTAAAAAGTACATTTATCAAAACCAGTCTCCAATTTAATCCTCTGAGTCAACTCAAAACACATTGCATACTTATTTTTCCACTCCATTGCCTGTGAAGTAGCAATCTCTTCCCAGTTCTTCTCCAATTGAGCTTCAGGGAATAAATCCTCATCCTTCATCTTCAATACCACAAAATGCCGGCTTTCTGTGGGTCCTATGAATATTGGTGGATTGTTGTTGGGGGGGGTGGTTGATGGGAAGAACGTTTTACTCCAAGATCTACCATAGTAAAAGACTGGCCTATCATAAACCTCAGCCATAAGGTGTCCCGTCATTGGCATACTCATCCAGTGGTCAATATCACAAGGTCCCAAATCTTCAAATCGTATTCTTCAAGCCACTCTGTAGATTTCATCCAGGAAGCCTTGATCCAAGTCGAATTTTGATTGCCCTGTAAGATCTCTGTAGATTTCTTTCCGCACATCCATGAAAGCATCTTGTCCACATCCCAAAGCCCAGGCAATGAATTGGAATCCACAGTGTCCATTGGATTCAACGTCCAATATTTTTTCAATGTATTGGTGAATCATGGGAGGGAAATTTCTGAGATATTGGGGAGCTTCAAGAAGGGAAGGAATTTTTTGGGGTGAACGGACTGGAAGTTTTTGGGTGGGCTCAACCTTCATTTTCTTGGAATCTTGATCCTTCTTCTCTGAGGCAATACGTTTTGGCTGGATTCTTTCAAACTGTGATGGTTTGCAAGGTTCAGTTTTGAGGTTCTTCTTCTTGGAGGCTGCAGATGATTTTCCACGGGTTGTTTGTGCTCCTTTGGGCAATTTGATATCAACTAGAGCCGCAGAGCCTTCAATGAGTCGATCAATTGAGTCCAGATGGATTTGTCAATCAGATGGATTCATTTTCTCAAGAGAAGTCTTGATCTTGTCAATGTGTTCCTGTGCTTCATTGTTCACAGAGTAATTCAGAGGTTTCAGAAGCTAAAAATAGACACAAAAATGTAACAAAAATATACACAAAAAAATATAAATAAGTCAGATTTCATGTGTAGTTTTATCAGATAATTGACAAAAAAAGAGCCATACCTTCAAGTGCCACTGGGGGTGAAATTCTTTGGGTTCCATGCACTTACCAGCTTTCAACAACTGTGCTATTCGGTGTTTGCAAGGTATTCCTGTTTGTTTATGCATGGCTTTATGGCATCTTCCAGGATCTTCACAGGTCAGTAAAGTATATAGAGCATGGGCCATTCACAGAGCATAGTTGGTGATCTTTCCATGACACAGTGAGAAAAGTGAGTCAATGTTTTTCAGAGCAGTAATCTTCTGTTTATGGAATTTGGAGATGATTTCATGATGTTGCGATTCCAGAGCAATGGTTATCATTTTGACAACAGTGGCAAGAGATGAATGAGAATTGAGCCGATGGGATTTGATGTAAGAGTGGGATGATTCAATTCAGGATGTGGTTCAATGTTCAAAATGAGTAACCATCTTAGTCCAAGCATTGGCAAACTGGGGTGCAAGTGGAATCCAGGTCTTCTCAACATATTCCACAAAGTCTCTAGGATAGATTGCTGAAAATCTGGAAAAAGATAAATAAAATTTGCTGGGTGTTGAAATCTGGATTAACTTTGCCCAGTGGCTGAAAATATTGTGAACTAGATCTTGGTCCTTGATCAATAGACTAGCATTGGTGAGGATGTTCTTTTCAATGTGCCAGGTGCACAGCATGTGAGTTGAGTTGGGGAAGACTTGGTCGATTGCATTCATTAAAGCCAGTTTGAAGTCCGTGATCAAGACTTTGGGAAGAGTGATGTTGTGAACTTATATAACTGAGTGAAAACATTTGAGGGCCCAAGTGTAGAATTCAATATTTTCTTCCGCCAGAAAACAGAAAGCCACGCTAAACAATTTGTTGTTCCCGCTAACGCCAGCAATTTGAAGGAGGGGCATCTTGTACTGGTTTGTTTTGTATGTGCTGTCTAGAAATAATATGGTGTGGTACGCTTGGAGGAGTTTGAGTGAGTTAGTGTGGCAGAAGAATAACCCGTTGAGTGTGCCTTCCAAATCAGTTTTGACTTGAGTGGTATAATTTGATTCAGTGAGATTATCTTTGAGTTGAACAAGCGGACTGAGACTTCAAAGTGATTCATGTTTGACTCCATAAATAGTGTTTATGGTGGCCAGAATACTTTTGGGAGGATCTTCTTTGTTTGTTCTCAGGAGTCGTAGCATGTCGGCGGGTTTCAGACCAGAATCTGCCATGTTCTTCACTCTTTCATACTGAGCTGGGGTGAGAAAGCAGTTTTCAATGTGTGCTCAAGGATCTTCGAAAGGCAGATGGTTGTGCTTGCGCGAGTCCACCATAAAGGTCCATTGCTCAGCTCGTTTGTCATGGTTTGCATGCGCAGCCCAAGGGCAACCGATGAGTCTGGAGAACTTTGATTGATCATGTGGGTCTCCCTTGTGTTTGTTGTCTTCCTTGTGTCCACCCCTACCATACAAAAAAAAAAAAAGTCAGTGGTCTGATGAGAATTGAAAATTACAGAATGAGACAAAGACATTCATAATGATAATGAGATAATCATACCGGTGTGGTGTTCCATTTGCGTTGCAATGCCAAAAGCACATTTCATAGGTGTTGTGATAGCATAGGTATAGGCACAAGACATTCATTACAAGAGGAGGAAGGTATACTATAGTAGTACATACAATGGACTACTATAGTATACCTTCCGATGGAGAGTTAATCATGGCGGGTATGGTGCAATGGTAGAGCAACCTCATCAACAATAAGTGACGGGTCATCCAGGATGTGGAAGCTTGAACGTTCAACCCTTCCTGTGTGCACTAAAACTTTTGCTTAGACTACCCATTAGGGGGCTAAGAGTTTATGTGACAGGTAGGACGCGTCTGGACATATTACTGACAGGTGTATTTGGAATGTTCCAGAATAGGCTTGTAAGCAGTATGGGCCAAGTTGTGGACAAGAATTGGGAGTTCTGTTGGAATTGTGGTTGGAATGATCATTTAGAATGTTCCACCATGTCCTAGGACACAATTTGAGGCAGAGTTGTGGTTGAGAATTGGTGGTCCATGGCTGTTTCTGCTGGACTTGTGGTTGGAATGAGCATTTGGAATGTTCCGGCACATGCTGGTACACCCAAACAATGACATCATGCTGTGCTGAACCACAAGCTGGCCAAGAGCAAGTCCTCTGCAGAAATCCCCCACTCTGCAATATAAAAGGAGGGCCTCTCCCAGCCATATTCCCTTTCCCACACCGACTCAGAGGAGCCTGTCCTGATCTACCAGTTAGTAGTGTTTAGTTAGTGGTTAGTTAGTAGTAGTAGTCTAGTTACAAGATTTTCCCCTGTAAGGGTGAGTGGTAGTGGTTATTAGAGTAACAGTTTCGTCTATAAGGCTTGAGTAAGGGTATTACAACAGTATAACAATTATTAGTACATTAGTAACAACCATTAGTAGTAATAGAGAAGGGATAGTAGTAGTAGTAGTATCAACAAAACTAGGAGGTTACAAGTGATTTAAGGGCTCTAACAACACATTATAGAGTAATTAATCATTAACAAATTCGTCAAAAACAGTCCATTATTAGTATAACATTAGCTAGTTGTGGCATCTATAGTCTTTAGTGTAGTAGGAGTATTAGTATTAGTATTAGGCTTGAGGTTATCCTTTCACATAAATCAATCCCACTGGATTATTTATCCATCATAAGAAGTGTATTAGGTCTGCAAGAGTGTTGTTTAGGGTGATTTAGGTCTGATAGAGGCTACTATACATACTAACTCTGTCTTGTAATCTGCCATCTTTATTTAAATATTGATTCAAGATTCCTTATATTTGTGTAGTACTATTAGAGGGGCAGGTCTTTCAAACCACCCGTCAGTTGTAATAGCTTTTAACTAGTTAAGCAATTGATATCCCCCTCAGAGGATCTTTACCAAATATTATTATTTGTCCCACAGGAGTCCCACACCGGTCACATTTGAATACTATTCTCTTGTCCTTGTCCAAACAAAAAATAACAATGACATAGCCATGTGTCTGAGCAAATGCCTTGATTGACAAGAGCATGGCCTCCTTTGATGGGTACTCGCGGTTGATTGGAGCAGGCAAGTGATAGATTTGGCCACCGTTTCTGTCATCCTGCGATAGAGGTTCAGATTTTTTGATTTCTTCAAGTTTTTCTTCTGCTTCATCTTCTTCATGTTCAGAGGGGTTTGGGCTGCTGTCATCTTCATCTTCAGAGTTGTGGGGGCTGCTGTAGGTGTCACTGAGATGTTGGTTGATTTCTTGGAGCTTTTGTTGATACTTGCTAGTTGATTCACGTGGGGTTCGGGGGCCTGAGGAGGCTTGAGTTGACTTTGGGTTCATTTTTCTTGATTTTTGGGGGGTTTTGGTTGGGTTTGGTTGGGATTTTGATGATTTCGGTGAGTTTCGGAGGTTTTTGTTTGGATGAACGGTGGTTGTGGGGTGATTTTGTTTGGTGGTTTTGGGGTGTTTTAGTGGTTTGGTGTGGCAGTGGTGAGGTAGAAGTTTTCAGCTTGCTACTATGTAGAGCAAGCCGACATAGTATTCTCTCATTAAATAATAATAAATTAATTTAAACATATTTTAACAAAACTCATAGTTGGTGCAATAAATCATCAAATATTATTGCACCAATGAATTCTAAGCATAAAATAAACTAGGGTCACTCACTACACACATAACCATAGGATTGACCCTTCACCTACTTTATTATAACAAAAAGAACTACTCTAACAAAATAATCATCTACTCAGATATGTCACAACAAAGCTATAACATTACACAGACATGTGAAATACCTTCAGACACGAAATAAAATACACAGGAAACTTGATTACAAGCCTTAGAAACTTGTAGCATCTTCTACATAGTTACTACAGGTCACCAAATGTGCCAAATGTGCCACAACAAGTACAAATATGAATTCCATACTAATTCTGTACCAGCTATGAGCACATGGAAGCGCCCAAATAGTTCCATAACAACTGTCCAGACTAGTAACAAGCCCCTTGGTACAAATAACCACATTGTGTGACAAGCCACAACATGTGACACACCATATGGTACTATTTTAGCCACATTTGTGTACTAGTTACAGCCACTAAATTACAGTACCTAGTTCA
>SMGU01004892.1:0-11134 GCA_004348175.1 Puccinia novopanici
CAAGTTGTTCCCAGTTCTTCCCCAGGGAGTCGGGGGCTACACGGTTTTTGGTTGGGGGTTGTAGGTGCAACCCATTTTTGGTGCACTTTTCTGTATATGTGACCCACCCTGTAGGGTTTTGAAGCCATAAAAACCATTGGACAATTCACTTGTAAACCTATATTTATAAAACAAATTATTTTTTAAAATTTGACCCACAGAACAATTTTTGAAGGCACAACCCACCCCAGAGTTGTGAGGACGCCAGAGTGGGCCATACCTTCAATCTGGGTGGGTTGGACTTGCATGTTGACAACCCTTAAGTTTTCTCTCTCTCAAAACAGAAAAATATGCATTTATTTTATTGAAGATAACTGATAAAACCAAAATCAACAGGTTGAAAAGTTTGAAAACAATTGCCATGGGAGTTCTGCTCCTGTATATAGAATCCCCTTTTTTGTGCCACCCCAACTTTCCAGAAAAAACCTTCCCAACCCCAACTGGTGGACATGTGGAGTCAGTGCAGTGGATTGGATTATGCTATGTGAATCCACAACAAGGTATTGGATTGCACATGGGTCAACCCAAGCCTCTTGCATCCTGAGTCCATACAGGTGCATCCTTCCAAATTCCTGAAATCCCACCATTTGAGGCTTTACTTCTGATACAGCTACAAGCATCAATCTCTGGGACTTATTCAAAGTGTAGACTGTACACACCCACTGAAACTTCATATCCTTTCTTTTAGCACTCAATAAAGAAACAGAAAGGAGAAGCACATGTTTGGACAGTTTACTCCTGGCAAAGTATGTATTTTTGGTTATGAGCTCATTTTCCAATGACCTGACTGTTCTTGAGTTCCGGTTGCTGTTGTCAGTTGTAGATAAGCATGAACTCAGTACACTTCAAAAAAAAAAAAACCCCTTGCTGATGGAATTAATGTAGATACATCAGCTGCTCCATTGAGCAACTGCAGGAATATCAAGCCAAAGAAGCTTGTACAGAGGGGTTGATGGAAAGCACTTAAATGGGTATTTGTTAAGCCACATATAAGTTCTGAAAATACTACAGAGAAAAAAATCCCAAGAGTTTCTTGATGTTGTTGTTAAGAGCACCAAAGAGATGATGATCATGAAAATAGATGATCATGGAAGACAAGAATATGGGGATGCAGGTTATGAATGCTGCCATTTGGCCAGTTTTGTCTTAGTGGTTGGGCTGCCTTTTGATGGCCAATCCCTCCCTGGCATGCAGGATGGGGGCTCATGTAGGGAATGGAAGAGGTTCTAGTGATGAGCATGTGAAAGGGTGTCTCTATCATCAGTTGGGATACATGCAGTGACATCCTATCTGTACCAGATATCTTATTTTGTTGCTGATTTGATGACTCTGATGTGTATTTTGCACTCTTGAAAACAACACGGAACGTGAGAAGAAAAAAAAAAACAATACGAGAGGAACCGCCAATCAGAAAGAATGGGATGGCTGAAGACACCTTCCCAAGAAAAGAAGAAGGGGAAAAAAGTTAGAACTCGGTAGAACATAAAGATTTGACGTCATTTTTGAATTTAGCGCCTAATGGGGTAGAATGGTTAGCGTGTTTGACGGATTTCTTGGTGTGATGTTGTTGAAGTTTGAGGCTTTGAGGCGCTGCATTTTCTTGATGACGATGTTCTTAATTTCCTCTTCGTCCAAGTCTAATTTGGCATGATTCTTTTTCTTGTTTTTCGGCTTGCGGGACTGTGTTGTTGGCTGTTCCTGGTCCAATCCATCTTCTTCGTTCTCGCTTTGGGAACTGTCTTCTTCTCCAACATCCGAGAGTTTGGTTGGCTCTTCCTCGTCCAGCTCTTCAGCCGGTTCCGCGAGAACCTCGCTGGTGTTTTGTTGATTCCGTCGAGGATCAGGAATATCACTACTCGTCGCGCCCGGAACAGCAAGTTTATTGTTGTCATCTTCAAGATCATCCTCCCTCTGATCATCATCACTGCTGCCATCATCAGTACGTGAATTTCATCATCATCGTCGTCGTCGTCGTCTCCTCTGGCGTCACAGCCAACACCAAAGACCTCCATGTATTCTTCTAGCTTCCGGCTTTCGCCTTTCCCAAACCCACTAGCTTCAACCTCAACATCTAGATTCATCTGCCGCGTTCCCTCTCGGACGATCGATTTGAACTTTGGGTACAATGTGGATTGGTATCTGAAGCGTTTGAGGAAAAAGAGCGGATACATTGAACATCTCTGTTGAAATAACTGTTTTAGTGGAAGGTGGTTCAGCAAGCCATTTATCTGAGTCAGCAAAAAGAAAGAGAGAAAGATTTGATAAGCAGGACTTAGACTAACTATTCAGCATTCTCATGCTCGGTAGAAACCATCTGCGGAAAATCGATCAAAACAGGGATGGCTTGGCCGGGCGTTGAAGTAGTATCGACGAGGATATTGAATTCGTTGAAGTCGCCATGGATGAGGCCAACTCTGGCCAGCTTGACGATAAGGTCCATGAGTTCTGAATAAAGCTTTCCAGGGTCGGCCAGGTCGTGTATCTGCCTCAATGGAAACGCATCAATCAAGGACATCACCACACAGTGCCTGGATTGATCTATCGGTTCGGGCACTGGAAATCCATGATCGTGCAAAACCTGAAGGATGGATAGATTGCTAAAATATCAATACATAGACTCCTACATTTGGTTTAATGATGAGATGATGACGAGCACGCACTTTCATGAAAGCAAATTCTTTTTGGGCAGCCAGACGACTCATATACATCCAGCTGGCGTTCCTACGTTTCTGAAGGTAATCACGTTTGGATTTGATTGCCCGGAAACTAACTCTTCCTAATCTGTGAATCTTCAGTACTCGTTGATGGTCCTCGTCTCCTGCCACCACGTATACATCCGCTTCCTTGCCGACTCCAATTTGGTTTCCGATGCTGTAGACTGTCGACCGTTTCGAAAATGTCTTCATTGCCAGAAAGTCGTACCCCCCATAGGTCAGTCGATAACCATCATCTTTGTATTTAAATGATCCCAATGTAGCGCACATCAGTTTTATTTTCTTTTAATTTCATGTGAGTCTCGATTAGGGACATGAGAGAAGCATACAAACATACATTTTGAATTAGCTTCCCGTTTGACCAAACCCTTTTCGCCAATTCGCTGATGCATTTGTTGACCCCTCCGGACCTGAGACCAGCGAGGTTAGCAATCAATGCGGTGGGACGATTTCGTGATTCTTGGAGCCCATTTCGACAGCCGTCAAGACCTGAACGTATCGCTCGATAAATATCTTATGTCGCTTGCGTCGAGCTTCATCGTGACAATTCTCTTCCAAAGTTAATTGATTCGCCTTTTCTTCTCTGTTCCCCGACCTCGTCTGGCTCGACTCCTCGTCCGTCCTGCGTTCTTCGTTCCTTCCTTCGGAGTGGTACATAGTAATTCGTTTCGAATGTTTTCCCACTGGGGGTGTATCGGAGGGCCAAGGGGGTTACGCATATTCAATTTGACTGATGCATTCCGCCACCGCCCACTGCAACAGACCTCTTTCTGCTGTTTTCTACTGGGGTCCAGATCAGAAACTGATCCTATTTTAACCACATGACAAATAGAATTGCAATGATTCCTTTCAAAGTGTCACATTGGAGGACCTCCGGTTGCCCAGATTCCTTAATCTGGAGCTTCTAGTTCTAAATCCCAAACTTTGTTTGGTAATGAAAATTGACGACAGTCAGGTTCTCACCACCAAACAAAGTTTGGAATTTAGATTTAGCCCGTCTAAATCAGGCATTCCAGACCAACGGGAAGTCCTCCATTAAATCAGCAATAAATAATCTATTCTTCTGAGTTTGAAGTGTTTCTAAAACCAATGGGAAATCATCTGAAATTGATTTTCCATGTGAGAAAAAAAAAGGCAACCTCTAGTAGGCAATTCAGGCCACAATCATTTTTTCCCAGGAAAAATAAAAATACACAGCTGCATTTGCAATTTTATATGCCCTAAAATGTGTTTTAATTATCTAGAAAAAAAAGCAGGCCAGCATGATGGATTCACTTACCCACATAAAAATGCATAAATTCAGGTAGATTTAATATGCATTTAATGGTGACACAGTTCTGAAAAAAATAATCCACAGATCATCATCAACATCTGCACATCTATAAATTCATAGCTCCAGAACCTCAACAACACCATTGCCACCATCAAAAAAAAAAAAATCAACCACTTCAAGAGAGCCATCATTTTACAGAAGTCAAAAACTGCCAAACCCTGAAATTCCTCATCAATGAATGTAGACAAAAAGAAGAACACCTATTATCAATCAAAAATGTAATCTTTCAATATCTTCTATCATGCAAATCAATCCTTCCAAACTTACCTTAGCATATCCTTCTACAAACATGGAAAGTTTTATGCCACTGCTTCCTACTTTTCCTCATTCAGAAAAAAGGGCTAACAAGCAATTTTGATGAGGGAGTCCATCTAATTATCTTAGCCCAAACTGTCCTGTTAGAATCTGACCATGCTCAAAATGGTCCTTTTTCTTTTCCTTTCCAATTCTTTCTTTTTTATTCTTTTTCATCCTAGGCCCTCAACTCAGGCCCCCTTCAAACATTGTATTTCTTCCATTCCCCACCAGAAGTACAATCTTCACTTAGTTCTGAGCCCATGGTAGTGAGACATTCTCTGTTTAGTCCCTCTCATCTACTGAGCTAAGTCCCTGAGCATCCTCTGCTCTTGATTCTCAGCTCATCCCTTTTCTGTCCTTGCTGGCCTTTGGCCATTATTCCTTTATGTCCCATTCATGGAGGTGTTTTTATAATTTAGAGTAAGCGCATCATTATTGGTGGGTCTTTCCGCATGAGCTAAGGACTTTAGCCACCAGATTCAAGTGCACTGGAGAGAGCTAAGCCTGAGCTTACTTGACTCAGAGCTAGATTTTTGGCTAACCATTGCTATATATAGCAAGGGTTTTTAGCTAGCCAGTGCTCACACTTCAAATTGATGTTCCCTGCCACACAACACACTTCTACTCCAAACAACATTGCATAAAGCCACACCAATGCAACTGAATGGGGGTCGTTACTCTAGCCTAACACTAGCCAATATTTAAACCTTGTGCGGTTCTAGCTCAACCAATAATGATGCTCTAAGTGACTTCTGGTAAGCCCAAATTTTTTGAGATCATCCTAGTTAATATTTATCACACTCAAACTAGTTACCATTGATTAACACTGCAAGAGATCTGGGGTAACTGGCTGACCAGTGACAGCCATATTGATGGTCAACCAGTAATCCCAGAGTTGCCCTGGTGAGACAAACTAATTTAATATAAATTCAAGAGGTTTATACCTCTTGGAATTATACCCAAACATTTCCACTCAACCAGTGTTAACAAGTTTGAGTGTAGCCTAGATGAACAAGACTGAGTTCAACCAAGGGAGAATTTCTGGCAGTGAACAGGGCCACAAATTATGGCAGGAGATGTAGAGGCAAGCTTGATCCAACCCAAAACCCTGGACCAGTCATGATGAGCCCAGTTCACATAGGGCCCACATCAGCAAGATCCAATGAAGTCTTCTCCTTTTTTTTTGCGGCCAGCCAATTTGACTGGTCAACCTTGCAGCTGAAAAACAACTTGATCAGAAGGGATACATTTCTCCAATATCATCAACTGCACTATCACATGTTGTTTCTCTCCATGTCATTGTCCAGGTTGCATCCAAAGATGTACTGGTGCATTCCACTCATACAAAGCCTCAGGCCTTGACAAATGCAGGTTCTCTGACACCAAGCTCTTCATGGCAGGATCCCAAAACCAGACCAAATTTTCTATTGAAAAGATGATAACTCACACATGTAGACAGAAATGCTTCATAACCTTGCCAGTGGTTGTTTATATAAGTGTTGACTGTCTTATAAGTTAGTTGGCTGGAGGCATTCTGTAGTTATAAGCTTGCATGATTGATCAGATCTTTCTAGTTTAATCAAAGCCTATCTGAACAGTCCTGCAACAGACCAAGAATACTAGCTAGACTGGAGGTCTTCCCATCATCTCTGATTTCTAAATTTAGCCACTCTAAACCTAAATTCTAAGTCTTATTTGGTGGTGGGAACCTGATTGTCATTGATTGTCACCATCAAATAAGGTTTGTTATTTGGAAAAAAGCGATCCAAATTTGGCATTTTCAGCGATGGGAAAATCTCCACTGCACCAGGCCTACCCCTGGAAAATATCCCACCAGACTTTTTTCAGGCAGATCAGAAAGTCCATGCACTTGTGTAACTTATGTGTCTGGCTACCAGCCAGCTGTTGCAAGGAGATAAAGAATGACATGCTGGATCAAACAAACATCTCCACACACACACTGTGAGATAAGTTAGCCATCTTGCTAGGTCACTCTTCACCATGCACTGTTGATGTTTCCCTTTGTATGACTGATGATGGCACCAGCATATCAATTGACTCTTCTGAGAAAAAGACAGAGGGGGGTTATGACCAAGGGTGATGCGGATTATAGAAGTTACTGCTCTGCATTGATTTCAGCAATTATACCCTTGATGAATTGTACAGCGTATGACTAATAACAGAAAGAAAGAAAAATAGTATGTCATGTTTTAAGGACCCCAAAAGGATCGATGGACAAGATCAATAATTCTCGGTGTTGATATCGTTCAATCCCAGTTCTTCATTCTGATCGAAGCTGCGCTCGTATTCGATTTTCTCCATCGCTGGGTCGTCGTCAGGCGCGTAGATGTTCTGGATAAATGAGTTCGAGATCGGGTCGTCTAGGATCACCGTGAACGGTGTTTCCGCGGTGATAATCTACTCTCAATTCCCAATGAAAACAACGCGGGGTTAGGGTCAAATATATATCAGCTTGGGCACGATGGTTCCTGACTGACGTTCTTGAATTTATCCAGAAAGCCTTCCATGGTTGTTTTGGAATAATTTTGTTTCTCTTCTTCAGGCTGGTCGGAAGAGGCAGGATTTTGAGAAGAGGGGTGGCCGACGGAGTCGCCTCTAGCGAAGACTTTCTGGTCGAGTTCTTCGAAGACCTGTTTGAGGAGGCCTTCGAGGGTGGTGAACCTCCCGCCGAGGGTGCCGGGGTTGAGGTGGAGATCGATTTCGGGGATGGTGAGTTCGGCGGTCTCGGACTTGAGGATATCCCGGGCAAGGTCCTCCTTGTCCGTCACCTTGAGGATCAGCTTGGTGCCGCGGGGCGAGATGGCCGCGGCGGATTTCACCTCGTTGTCCTTGTATCCACACGCGCCGCAGTTGGTCGACATGAGGATGATCTCCTTGAAGTGCGGGATCTCAATTTTCTTCATGCGTGTGTTTAAAGTGTGGCCGCACGAGCCGCATGTACTTGGGAACGAGTATACCTCCTCTGGATCCTCCCCCTCATAGTCGTCCGTCAGTCCTTGGCCGCCTTCCTCCGGTTGTGCGACCAGGCCTAGCTCCACATTCTGCTCCGTAGTCCGGTTGAATTCTCGTTTGGACCAGTGTGGGTCATTGAGGCCGTCGATGGCCTCGATGAAGCTGTTGCCGGTGATGTCTTCAAGCTCGACGGTCACAGGCTGGGAGCGCAGCTGGAGGATGGCGTTGAGCTTTTCCAAGAGTTCTTCGATCTTGGCGTACACCAACGGGTCCAGATGTTTTCGGGCGGGTTGGTTGAGACTGAGGTCGTCGATGGTATCCCTAATCATTCCTTCGATCGTCGTCATCTTTCCATTCCCTTTGGGGATCTCCAGCTCGAGCTCTTTGATCTTAATCTGCCCATGCTCCGACTTGATCACCTGTCGATTCAGGTCCACCGCGCGATGCACATTCTTGACCGTGTAGATAGACCCTCGGGGCTGGATCTGTCCCGCAGATTGGATCGAGTTATTCGAGTGATGACAGTGCGGACAACGGAATGAGACCACAATAACTTCCCTGAAGAACGGGATGGAGGTGAGCAGCATCCTCGTGGTGCCCTGTAAAACACATAAAACCTATCATCAGCAAAGAAAAAAAAACCCTACCGACACAACTACAAAATGGTCAGTTTCCACTTAACATTTTTACCGCAATTCATGCAGAGACTTTCGAGAGAATCGACTCCTTCCGGATTCACTACTTCCTCCTCCCCCTCCTGCTCATCCTGATGTTCCTGTTGGTCGGTTTGTCCCAAACGCTCGGCAGTATTCCCGATCGGCTCAAAGAAATTGGGTTGCTTTTCCTCTTGGTTGGTGGATGGGCTGATGGACATCTTGAGCGTTGGGTTTAGCTGGTGGATTTTGTTTAATTTTTTGGGTTTTTAAAATTTATTCATAAACTCATCACAAGCTAGACGCGCAGTCTGATGGAAACTACATCTGTAACAAGAGCAAAACAAGAAAATTCTCACATATCGTGCAGCTCCTTGCCAGTACAGGAAGTTATCACCATGCCAAAATGTAGAATGGCCTACATATTAGGTACCTCATGATGTCCTTGGTCTACAAGGGATCATTTATTTTTTCCTGGTCATACAAAAACAGGCAAAAACAGGCCTGATCACTTGTTGCTAGCTGAATCCACAATGCAGGGTTGATTATGGAAAACAAAAAGGACAGTCATTGGCCAGTGAAGGTTCTAATTTTCAAACCATGCTCAAACCAAATAACTGATCATGTGCACATTTGAATCTTCAAGAGCACAAGAAATGGAGGGATGACACTTGTAACTATCATACCAAGACTGCTACTGCTTTTAAGAAAGAAAGGCCTGCAAGTTATAGTCCAACTGTCATGCTCATCTCTGCCTACCATAGTCCAACCCCATGAACTGATGGATTTGACATTGGTTTGCCACATCAAGTCATGTTTGGCCCATAGGTATGTTGGAGAATCCCAAGCAATCTTCTCAATCCTGCAATTTGGCCACATTGCTAGGAAACCTGACTTGGTGGTGCTTATGGTGGTCAATCTGGGCTGAAAATGACACCATGAAAAAACTAATGTCACTTGTTCAAAGGGTCCCTTTGTAACCCAGTATGTCGCTTGATAGCAAGTGACACTAGTTTTTTCATGGTGTGACTAGCTTAGAACAGGTAATATTTGCCATAAAAACTTGAAAGGAGGGTGTGTGTCAGCCTTCAAGATACTCCAGAGTATCCAAAAGTCTGTTTAATATCAAAACCCTCTTGATAACTCCTTTACTATTGAGAAAAAAGAAAATATTATTCCATAAATGGACTTTTGATGTAATTCTACCTACTGGGCTCACCCTCAAATTCCTCATCCTTCTGGTGCTTTGGTGAATTTCAAAGTACCACAACAAACATAACAAAATAGTTTGTGTTGAGGACTGCTGACCAGAAATTTTATTCAAGGGAAAGAATAGTTACATTTTATTTAACAGAACTACTATGATACAAGATAACATCATTATGGGATCACTTGATGTAAGGATGGTAAGATACACTAGAGTCTTCTAGTAGCTCCTTGAGGGGCCCTCTTGATGATAAAAGGAGGCCTTCTTTGTCCCTGAAATAAAATACTTAGCCTATTCACCACACAGTAAACAGTAAGTACCTTGAGTGACTATTCTCCTCCTTTTAGTTGGGTAGTGTTTTCCATCACTCTTCCCATCTTACCTAATTGGAATACTTGTCAGTCCCCTTCAGTTTCCCAATTGAAGCCTGAACTGGTTCCTTATATAAAGAAATTGCTGCAAGACCACCACCTCTGGCTGTTTCAACCAGCTCCAATGCTTGCAAGCTCCTTCTCCCCATCTTGTTTCCAAACCCAAGCATACCCCATGTGTTATCACCTCTTCCAACAACCTCTAGTGAGTAAAAAATATTGGATATTGAAGAGGTCCTTGTATTATTAAGGTATGAACTGTTCAGGAGTATGCACTTGACCTCAAAGCAATCCATAAAAGAGAGACTGGATTTTCTGCCTCAAAAGGTCCCCAAAGCTGAAAGTGTTAGACTTGTTGTGGTTTTATTCAAGTGAGGCATTCACAGGCAATGTTATCCTTATCTTCAATCAAAGTTGGCACAAGTTTCTATAGATTTTTTATCCTTTAATAAAATGATTTGTCTAGTAGAAAAATTTCAATAATGGCTATGTTGGGAACACACAAGCTTCTTCAAAACCAGCATCATAGATAATGTATACATACTTATTTTGCTTTATTTTGTGCAGAAGGAGAGGGAAGGGGAAATACTTTTTGTGGGGACCAATGAACATGATTTTGGGGCTTTGTACAAATCCCCTTTTTGGACTGATTAGACCATCTGCATTGGGTGCTAAATTTTGAGGCTAGTTTACCCCCCGACTTAGTGGGGACTACCTCTAATCCAGGAGTGCAACCGCACTTGTTGGGACTAAGTGTAAGCTTTAAGGCTTGCAAGTCTGCAAAAAAGACTTAATCCCAGGATTAGTAGGGACTAAATCTAGTCCCAACGGTGGGCCGCTACGCTACACTACGCTACATGGCCAATAACTGTTAGCGTAGCGTTTTTTTTTGCTCTTCAAAATGTGTGTAGCGTTAGTTGTGTTATTATTCCGCTGCACTAACGGTTAGCGTAGCGGAAAATTTTTCTTGAAATTTTTCTGTAGCGTTAGTTGAAAATTTTTCCCGCTACACTAACAGTTAGCGTAGCTTTTTTTCCGCTAACAGAATTTTCAAGAATTTGTAGCGTAACTTTTTCCCAGCTAACGGACAGCGTAGCGTAACTCCCCATTGAGCTACGCTACGCTGCGCTACACATGCTAACACAATCTAACCACTCAACTAACCATTGAATTATTGGAGAAGGCTGGTGACTGAACCTACACATTCAAAAGGTTGGACTGGCCCAGTGGTCTGTAAGGGTCACATAGAACACTGGACCAGTGCTACCTTATAAAGGATTTTGGGAAGGCTGGTATGTTCTTGAAGAGCCTTCCTATCCTTTTGTGTTTGCTTCTGCTTATATTAGAGTTTGGCTTCTTTCTTATTCTTGTTATGAGTTCTATATATATCATTTCATGTCCCCGGGCGAATTTCCCCCCGAGATCAATCATTTCAATATTATAGTCATCATAACAAGAAAAGGAAGGGTCAAATCCCAAATAGGCATAGCAGAAACAAAAGAAATTGATTCAAGATCAGAAATCATGATAAGTACATGCAGAGCCTT
>SMGU01004895.1:0-24536 GCA_004348175.1 Puccinia novopanici
CTCCTCAGTGGATGTGTAGTTATGAGGTTCAAATAATTGCAGCAAGTTGTTACAGGAGCAGAGGGTGTATTTCATTGGGATTTGGATGAACCAGATTTCTGGCCAAGTCAATTCACCATCCACCATGGGGATGTCCAAAGGTTGAAGCATGAGACTATTCATGATGGATGAGATAGCTATTGGCCTGCAGGTTGCTGAGAGAAGGAGAGGTGGCACAGTGTTGGTTGCCATGAGCTGAGTTCCCATATGTCCATAAGAAGGCCTGAAGATGCCTTGGTTGTTGAGTTGCTCAAAACTGATCAGGTGCTTGCTCTGCCTTGATTCAACAAGGCCTCACCAGTTTATCATGTGGGCTTCATCAATGACAATCAACACCAACTGATCCTGGAATTCATTGCTGAAAAACAGGTCTGTAAACAGAGCACTGTTGAGGAACACCTCAGGACTCTATTGCAGGATAGGTAAAACAAACACATCAGTCATGGTCAAACACACAGAGAAAATGAAATTTATAAATGTAATTAATTACCAGATAAACAATGCTAAATTTCCCTTGCTTCATCTTCTGAACTGTATCAAAGTTGAGTGTAATCTTGTTGAGGTTTATTGCAGTAATATTAAGCAGCTTTTTCTCTTGTACCTAGTCAGTTGTAGTTAAATATATCAGAACCACTACAATTTAACATGAAACATCATGTGGAATTATACTTACCTGGTATTCTCCTAAGGAATCCAAAGGGTTCAACACCAATATGAAAAATTTTTTGGTGAACATCCCAAAAAACATCTCTGAGACTCAAGCTTTCCCAAAACCAGTACCAGCTCAAAAAAAGGTGTGGTAACCTTGGACTAGGGAAGAGACTGCCTCAACCTGAAGTTCCTTGGGCTGATCACCATAGAGCTTGATGGACTGTGAGGTGATGTAATTCTTTAGATTGTGGTTGGTTAATTCAAATACTGATTTTGAAAGTTTTTGTGCCTTTGCCATCACTGGAATGTCTTTGAGGCCATCCATTGATGGTGGTTGTGTTGGAGGGGTTTGTGACAAAAAGTGGAAAAGTCCACTGCGGCTTCTTGTGAGAAAGGGTAAGGCCAGATTGTTAGTTGCATAAATGCATATAACTGTGATTCTCCATCATAATCTATGGATTTACATGAGCAATATGGATTTTCAACAGACATCTTCATGCAGATGAAAACAAGGCTTTGATTACAGAAGCTTGAAGAAGGGAGGTTGAATGTCATCAAATGACAAACAACCCCATTGAATTTCCAGACCTTAAAAAAGAGGACATGAGAGCCTGTAGCAGGACAATACAAGCATTCTTGTGCGTGGAACTACAGTGTTACCTTGTTATATAACGAATGAGGTAGAGTGAAGTATAAAAAAACACACATACAAAAAAAATTATAATTCTCTTGGGCAATCAGTGCCACATAGTGCTTAAGTCCTTCCTTTGGAGGGTACCTGTGGGACAGTGTCCCCCCTCCACATAAAGAGGGACTTAGTTAATTTAGAGTGCTACACTGAGCTTGATAGCTAGTTGATGTTTGAAATAGTCCTTTCTGCCTCACATGCGGTATGTAGTCAAAGAAAAATAAAAA
The DNA here is from genome assembly GCA_004348175.1 of Puccinia novopanici. Taxonomy (NCBI): domain Eukaryota; kingdom Fungi; phylum Basidiomycota; class Pucciniomycetes; order Pucciniales; family Pucciniaceae; genus Puccinia; species Puccinia novopanici. Next base: position 1,606 of record SMGU01004895.1, read on the forward strand.
TAAAAATAAAAATAAAAATAAAAAGAAAAAGAAAAAGAAAAATAAAAAGAAAAAGAAAAAGAAAAAGAAAAAGAAAAAGAAAAAGAAAAAGAAAAAGAAAAAGAAAAAGAAAAAGAAAAAGAAAAAGAAAAAGAAAAAGAAAACTGCAAGAAACAATATGAAAGTAGAGATCATTGATTCATAATCAGAGGAGTGAGCAAATGAAAATGTACCTGTGATGTCATTGATAAGAATGACAAAAGAGAGAGGAGGACTTGAGAGATAGCATAAACTCTAGGACCTTATACCAATACCGATCATAACAAACCATAATAATTTCCAGGTTTCTCCTCATTTCTACTGGGAGGACTGACCTGCACGCTCCGGACTCTTCTCAGGTGGCTGTTGGAGTTTGGAAAACTTGATAAATTGCGAAGTGTGACGCTAACTTACTTATCTCAAGAAGGGAATAATGCTACTCGCAGTCCAGAGCATGAGCTCTGTCCAGTTTCTCAAATAATAGTGCGTTGGGCTCAGGTTTTGGTCGGTTCGGCACAGATCGACTATGCCATCCTATTTGTCTTATTTTATTTTATTATTCTTGATTGGTTCAGGGATCATGTATGATGCCAGGCAATCCCCCGAGATGCTTAAACATTGATCCAATTATTGTATGCGATTGGAAGTTGATTTTGTAAATCAGGAGTTCACTTTTTTGGAGTTACTTGATATCTTTCTAACGTGACATCTTAAAAAGAACAATGAAACAGTCGTCGCTTCAGAAAAAAAGGGAGAAAATCTGCCGATCACATGCAAAAAAATGTAGCTGAAGCAAGAGTTCTGGTTGGCCAAATGAATCAATGATGAGCGATGAGAGTGCCCGGTTTGAATTCCACGGGACCGGCCGAAGGCACTCACTCACCTGAGCGAGTTTTGCTGGCTTGGAATACGTTTGGTGGATTGATGATCCAAGCAGCAGTGCCTGGCGTGACAAACGTCCTCTTGGCGAGACGGGAGCCCTTCTTCCGTGATTCTATGGAGGTAAACAGATGGCGGATAGCTTCCGTACCCCCAGCTACAGTAAGGGTAAGCTTACTTGGGCAGTATAGTGAGATGCTCTGTTGACATTTCTGCTTGCTGCCCCGACCGGCTCTGGTTATAGTCGCAGTAGTCTGTGGACATTTGGAAGCAACATTGCACTCCATCCTTCAGCCGATTTGTCCGACGATGCGGAAAAGCCCACACTCCTGCTCGATTGCAATTCCTAATCCATACTCAGGGGAGCCTTCCGAAAGAATACGGCAAGTTGTTCATCTCATTTTCTCGTAGCTGTACCATTGAATTCCCCTGATCTTTTATTCTTTGACTTGATGCCAACCTGTGAGAGCTATATCAACGCATGGTGGTCTAGTTGATTCAGTGCTTTACCTTAAGAGCTTCTCAAGTGAAACTAATTATGGATAGTCGAACTTGGTACTTTCGTTGAGCTGAGGTCTATCCAGCTTACAGCTTTGGAGCTGAGTAAAGCACCACAGCCTGAGTATATAAGGAGCATTAGTCCTCTGACATCCAGTGCTCTTCAGCTTCCCACTCATCTCTTCCTTCTCTTGAATCGTGATGCGTGTTGATACCCGACGCCGCCTTGACCCAAATACCAGCATCTGGTCACTGCCAACACAAAACTACCTACTAAACCCTTCTGACAATGACCTTTCAACACGGCCGCATTCTGCTAGACTTCCCGCGATGATGCCGACAGACAGCTTCACCCATTCAAGCTCTCTAACTTCGACTGCTTCCCCGGCACTTCGAATTCGCCGCACATAACGGGGAGGACCTGGATATGGGTGATGGTAATCACCCTGGCCGCCTTCATCGCTACATTGCTGGTTGTAGTGTTCGCACACGTCATGATGAACAGACTCAGAAGACGTCGCGAATGCCAGATGATCGCCTGGGAGTATCCCCCCGCCAACACGAACCTCAAGGGCCGCCTAGCACCAATTTCGGAATCAGGTCAAAGTGACTTGTCGTCAAGTACTGCTCCGACTTACTTCAATGACTCAGAACCTGCTTCAGCTTACAAAACAAGCTTCAGATCTAAGCTCAAAGTTTCCCTCCACAAGATACGCCCATTGCCAAGTGTAAAAGAAGAGTCAACTCCGATTCCATTGATACCGCCGATAAGCTACCCGTAAGCCATTGAAGCTCTTCATTTGATGAGATTTTTCTTTAAGCAGCTATGTCAGAGACAAAGGTGACATATCTTTTATTTCCGTTGGTCGGTTCTAATTGATGTTTTTTTTTCTTGCTCTCTGAAATTCTTCAAAGGCTTGGGCCGTTCGACTACCCCCGTTCCAAACAAACATCACGAAAGAAACCGGCTCGGGATGCCTGGGTGCAGCTGGAAGGAGAGTTGTTGTTTACGGCCGATCCAAAGGTGAACAAGGGAGCTCCTCTGTGGCTCTGATTGATCGAGAGGCGCGATCCAGACTAGACTCACGATATCAGTATACGCCATACGCGATTTGAGAAACCCTTTCGAACGCGCGCATCAATAATCTTCGTCAACCCAAGTCCACTCTGCGCGCCGGCCGTCAAGATCCTTGGAAGAACGAGTGCAGCTGAACCACATTTAAACACCTTGATCCCGGTGATCATCATATCATGTTAATATTACTTGCTCTTTTCCTAATCTTGATTAATCTCGAATGATTCTTCTGCAGACTATTCATAACAGCTCCAGAATGAAATAATAAACACGTTTCACGTTTTACAAACCATTATAAGTTTAAGTCCGTGCTGCTTGGGGAGTGAATAGTGCCAAAGCCGGGTTTTTTTTTTTTTTTGGAAAAAGATGAGTTCCTGCCTCGAAAAGCAATATGTAAGGAGAAGGAAAGCATCCAGATACTGTGCCGGAGGAACGCTCTCTTGGCTTCGATTCAGAATGTGATGCCCGAGCCTGCCGCTTCCGGCTTAGAAGCTCGGCTATTGCCCCTTGTTGCTCGCTTCCGGCAGCTCCCTCTTTTCTGCTGTAGCCGTGATAGGTACTCCCTTTTTTTCTATTCTGCTTTCCTGTGTTGTGCTTAGACGCCGCTGTCGGCCATCTTCGTTTCTCATGTTTCTCTTATGGCCGCAGGGTCACTTTCTTGACACTTCCTATACACGCCGCAAGAAATTTCCCTTGGTGAAAGGATTTTTTTGTTTTTTGAAAAAAGACATCCAGTATTATATGACAACTTTCATTATGATTTCATAAGAAATCACATGGGATCTTGACAAGTAAATGATTGGACCATAGAATGCACAAAGAATTGATTTATCAAACCCGAAATCATGAATGCTCATAATGGCAATATGGGTAAAATTACTAATAGATGACTTCATATGGTACTGATAATTTTGGTGAGCACATATGTACTCTTTGTAGCATGAAACTCCCACGCTGCTTTAACCACATGCTGAGCACTCCAAGATTTTCAAAAACCTCTTGCATAGATTTCTACATCAGTTTGACAGCTCAATCAGTGCATGTGGACCAATGTAATTCTCATTCTTCCACTCCATCATCTATCCTGGCACTAGTTTTTCTTTTCTCATCATATTGCTAATTCATTGTTTCTGCTAGTTCCAGGTGTTCTGATGTTGATTTGTGTCTACCCTTAATGCAATGAACCATCCCTTCAACTCAAAATTTCCTGCCTTTTTTAAATCCCTGTTGTGATCAATAAAGTGATGGAGGGTCTGAGCTACAATTCAAGACCAAATGAAGGTGAGGGTGGCAAGCATAGCAAAAATTTCCTCCAGAGATACACATAAATATGATACTGATAATTTTGATGAGCACATACTCTTTGTAGCATGAAACTACTACGCTGCTTTACCCACACGCTGATCACCCCAAGATTTTCAAAAACCTCTTGCATGCATTTCTGCATCAGTTTGACAGCTCAAGTAGTGCATATATGGACCAATATCATTCTCATCCTTTCACTCCATCATCTCCCCTGGCCCTAGTTTTTCTTTTCTGATACTTTTGCTAATTCATTGTTTCTGCTAGTTCCAGGTGTTCTGATGATCATTTGTGTCCATCCCTAATGCAATGAACCATCCCTTCGACTGGAAATTTCCTGCTTTTTGAAGTTCTGTTGTGATTAATAAAGTGATGGAGAGTCTGAGTTACAACCCAAGACCAAATGGAGGTGAGAGTGGCAATAATATTCAGAGTAGTAAAACTGTCATCCAGAGATACACACCAGTGTTATGACGCAGAGGTCAAGAGGCTATAATTTGCCACAGGAATAACTCATAATCTTGTGCAGATGTGTATCATCATGCCAACAGGAATACCTTCCAGATCTCGGATAGCATCAGACTACCACTAGTTTACTGGTCATCTACCCAGCTCACCAAGGAGTCGGCCCCTGGAGCACACAAAGGGGCCATTGTCATCGGATTTACGAACCCGAGCTCAAGCAGAGAAAGTACCCAACGTTACCTGGTGACTGTTGAGTCACTTTGGCTCAGTGGTGGTACGCACATGAATTTTGCACTACTTCAAGAGATGGAATTAGGACATATAATTGCATCGCGGATCGGCGCATGGCTCAAGATGAACCCGGTGCGGGAGAACTAGGGGATGATGCACCAGAACTTTCTCCAATCCCCTCCGCTGATCTGAAACTTTGGTTGAGGTTGTTTCTTGCGCCGCCGGATGCGAGGTTGTTGGCGAAGGGCTCGTTGTTGGTTGCTGGTCATGAGGTGACTACCCGCTTGAATAGGGCACTTCTCTATAACATGCAGTCAGTTCGCTTGCTAGTTGCTAGGTGAAAGTTATAAAAGATTTAATTCACGGTATCCTTCAGCATCAGTCCTAGTTAATGACAGTTGCTGATCCTCGGCATTTTGGCCACTTCGCGACATGCAACCCATTGTAAATTATGTATTAGGAATTCATATAAGCGTTACCCTTTACTACCTGAGTGACCCCTTGCTAAAAGAAACTTATCATCTTGGCACTCAGCATTTGTGCTCACGAAGCTAGTATGCCTTTCTTCCTCTGTTTGAATTCGTAAGGTCACAACAGGCAAATTCTTCACGATTGGCTCCCCAGTTTCATTCAAGTGATTAATATCTAGATGAACAACGTTAGAAATCCAGCTGGCTCTGTCGTTGGCAGGACCGCGACTGTCAAAAGAGACCAGTCTTTGCACGATCCGTTTCGACAAGCACCTTTTACTCACTTGATCAAGTCATCCACTTTTTGGAAAACTTGGCCATCCGTGTGCTTCTTCTTAATCGAAGCCAGTATTATCGCGCTGCTCAACCGCCCCACCAAGTCTCTCTCAGTGGTAAGCTAATTTTACCTATTTGAAGTGCTCTATCGCCAGCTATTCAAGTTCTACTTGGGAATCCTCATAGGTTTTCTTGCGCTAACTTGAATCCTATCTCCTTGATCTTAAAAGAGTACGACCATCTTGACAGTATTGGGTAAGGATCTCACATTAACAATCAAGCTCCTGCTAACACACCACAAACGAGAAGGAAGATATAGCTGAGCTAATGTCCACCGTTTGATGTTATCAAGGTACCGTCATTGGTTTTGCGATATCTTATCGGACTAGCAGTGCTTACGCCCAATATAACGAAGCGAGGTAAGAAGAAGAGAATAAATCACAAAGACGAATGCTGAGCAAGACTCAACTTGATTCCGATATTTTGTTGATGCCACTTTAGGAAGGCTTGGGGAAATGTGATTCATCATTCTCGAACATTGTCCCGTATGATATGGCTACATTTACCCAACGAACTGACCCCTCACACAGCCAAAGACCCGCCTACTGAAAACGAGGTAAAGATTTTTTTTACATTCTGATATGTATTCATAGAACTTAACTTATTCGTTCGTCTATTTAGAAAGTTCGGGCCATGATAGAGAAAAAGACAATGGTTAATTTGGTCCAGGCATTCTCCGTCAGTCTAAAGCACTACCTGAGAGGAGGTAAGAGGCATACTTCCCTTGGATTCATTTGAATTGTTGTTCCGGTGACTGGCTTCAAGCTGATTGGGTGCTTGCCTGACTTAACTAGAGTATGGAATTTACTACGAGGACTTATATCGTACGTCCTGAGAAGAAATCCCCTTGAATAAAATTTCTGAGCGGCAATATGACATGTGGAGGCAATCTGGAATTAATACATACAACTCTTATTTCGTGTTAAGATCTCACTTGCATACTTCCAAAATACAACCAGGTTGGCCCCAAAGCCTTCTCAGGCATACCCAGTTACCAGGAAAATTAGCATCACAAGATTCGTCCTTCGTGGTGGAAGTAGAAAAGGCGTATTCTATCGGGAGTGAAGATGGAGTCCCAGGCCATCGAGTCTTTTCCAGCTTCCCACTGTCCAGCCGGCTGATCCGATGAACCCGCCGACCAAATTATTACCTGGATACAACCCACCTCGCAAAACCGCATATGATCACTTCCCGTTTCTCAAAATCTTCAGGACTTTAGCCAAGTCTCTTTTTTCTTTTCTTTCTGTTTTGAGGAAGAAGGAAGAAGTCTAACTTAGCCGACTCTGTGGAACTGACTTGTGTACTATTCTTCTACTTAGGGTTCCATGAACGTTAGTGGGCTCAGACAAGCCTCTGACCGACGTTATTGTCCTGAGGAAAACATACCCCTGGAGATCTTGTGGCACTTGTCGCTTTACTTGTCTACTTTGCAAGCGCGAAAGGTTATTGAGTTAGTACCTCTACTGCACATGGCTTACCTAGAATAGAACGAAAAGATTGAATAGCGCGTTTTTGGAATGCAGTGTTCCTACTACAAACACGTTCAATGCAACCCTAGTAGGCCTTTCAGACGCGCTTGCCAATGTCGAGAGGGTCCTTACAGTTGAGCAGTTCCTCCACCCTCTCATTTACAGAAGGAAACTTGAAATATTGATTGTTGGACCGCATGCTAAACTACAATGTCCCTTTGATTTTTTTGCACATCCCGAAATCTCTTTAGACCCCCATACCGTTTGGCTATCTCGTACATCTGAAGGTGAGGAAAAAAAAAACATGTTCATTGATAACCAGAGCGAAACGAAGAAATTGACGCATTCCTAATCTTTGCTAAAATTTCATACTTATTCATTTAGACAATTATCTGGGGATACCTCACCTTCCTCCCATTCCAGTTGATTGGCACATTCAAAAAGATCACCATACCCGCAACCGGCTTGATTGCATTCGCATTTTTGGGTTTCTTACAAATCGGAGAAGACATTGAAAACCCGTTCGGATACGCCTCAAATGATTTAGATCTGGATCATTTCTGCAATGACATCATCTTGAGAGAGCTGGATGAATTAACGTATGACACACTTCTACGCCTTCACATTCCACGGTTTAAATATTGCGAAGCTTGATTGATCTGACTTCTTCGCGTGTCTCTTCATGTCATTCTGGCTAAAATCAACACTTGCAGCTCAACCCCACCCACAGATCCGATGAGCTTCGTTCTCACCTCGAGCAACATGCCACTATTTGGAACTGGTTGTTTCCAGACCGCTTCGGAAATGTCGAATTCCTTAATGGCAAATGATCTGGAGTATCTCTTATCGGAACCAATAAGAGTTAAACAAGAAACAAGCTGGCCTGGCTCCAAGGATTCCGGAAAAACTGAAAACGTGATCCACATCCAAAACAAAACTTAATAATATAATTCCCGCTAATGTCATTTTAAGATTTAGGAAAGAAGGTAGCTTCGCCTCAGAGGGTAAATTCATAGCCATCGATCCTTCTTGTTTGGATCAGTATAGGTCGAGGTTATCTGGAAACCCAGCTAACCGAGCCTTCTGGTGTATATACCAATCGATAAATCTGACACAAAATTCCGGAAGGGGAATTTCTTATTTCACTTGCAGCAGGGCAATGCCCATGTTTATCTCGTTTAGTTGTTTAAATTCGAATTATAATGTGTGGTTGTACCTTTTTCTTGCGTTCGTTCCTCTTTGGGTTGATTCGTCTCAGTCGGGTCCAACAGATGGCCTAGACCTCTTGATCGGATCACCCCCAAATTCTATAACCTCAATTTCTTGCATGGACAAGACGGACATCGATTTCAATTAATCAACTTGTCTCAAATTGTTCTTTGAAAAGATACCTAGTTGTACTTTATAGAGGCTTTCCATCATAAGAGCTGGATCACTGTTGTAACTCAATGTAAATAAGGAGATTGTCTTGATCTTGAATCAACCACTTTTCTTTTTCTTCATGTCTAGGACGACTGTTGCCGGATAATATTTTTTTGACCATTTTTTTTTTTTTTTTTGATTAATTATTCATAAAATCATTGAAAAATCACTATTCAGGATAAAAGGTGTGGAGCTGATAAGAAGCACCTCTAACTGCTAAGAATAACTGTGAAATTCTGCTTTAAGCTCCAGATTTTAAGTCCAAGGTAGCCCCTCTTGGATGTGAAATATAATTCTCTTTTTCTTTTTGACTTGGGCACCCAATCTGAGTCAAGGGATGAATAAAAAAAAGTCTGACAACCAATCAAGATTGAGTAAGTTTATACATATCTTATTGAGTGTCCAGCATGATGGGGTTTAGCTGGGAATAGAAACTCAATCAAAAGAAAGACTACTTGTTTTCTTCAAGATTCCATCAATTGCCCCAAATTACTCCCCCATGTTAAAAGTATGAAACCCAAGGTAAGCTTATGGAAAACAAAAAATGTGTTCTCCTTGCTGTCCCTATCATCCCAGGGAGTAAGTTCACTGAAATATCTGAATATCTGAAAGGAATGAAGGATAAGCTATATCCTGGTTTCTATTTATAGTCAAAATCACTCCATCTAAGCCTGATAATTGGAACCAGATAGGTTAATTCTGATAGACAAAATGTGAAACTTTCTGATAATATGAATCAGTAACACCACTGGAGAATATCTGAAGTCACTGATGGTTGATCAACTGTGACAAGATCCAGATGAGTGCCAAGGCTGCCTTTTTATTTATAATTTCACTGGTAATCCAGTGACCTCAGATTTTCCTTGGTTTCAAATGGCCCACAACCCTGTTTGGAGCATGGAATTAATAGGTTTGATTTAAATTTTAATCTTTCTGATTTATGCCCTATCTGCACTGAACTAATAATATCAAAAAAATTGTCTATTGGGACTCTCAATTGAAACATTGGCGCTACCACTCTACCTGAAATTCTAGAATAGCTCAAAAAAAACACTTTTTCAAAAAAAAGGGGTGCAATTTTGTTGAATGACATCATGACCAGAAGCTTGAACAGACCCCACAGCTAGACAGTTAGATTGGAAAAGGATGGTCCCAACGATTATTGAGAATCTTCCAGAAACCCATTGCAGAAGACACGCATCTTTTTCATGAGCATTGTAATCACCAACAATACTTTCTTTATTGAAGAAAGTGTATTGGACAGGTGCATTTGGCGCGCTTATCAGGAATTCCCCCGTGGTAACCCCACCGACCGGGGGCTCTCAAAGCCCACCGGAACGAACAACGGATTATTTGGAAAACACAACCCAAACGAACAACAACAACAGTTCGAAGAAATGTCAGTCTCATTCAAGATCGAAAGAACACCGGCACAGGGAAAGACAGCGACGGGGAGGACGAACAGACAGATCAACAACCATCTCAACTCGGACTCAAGCGACAACGATGAGACCCAGAAGAGCGGCAAGAGGGAGGGCATCCAGTTCATCTCGCATTTCGACGAGGCCCGGTTCGTTTCTTTTTTGGAGAAAAAAAGACATAGAAGATTCTTGATTTGGATAAACCGTCACACTAAAAAATCCAAGTAGTTTGCTTTTTTTTCGTTTCCGCCCAAATGGAACTATGGATTGTAACACAGAGAATCGAGGGCTTTAGTAGCGGGGGGAAGCAAGCAAGAGAAGATGCTGACGATTCCAGCGCTTCCGGACCGCGACTTCCGCGCGGTGCATCTCGCCAGGAAGCAGAAGCGGGCCAAGAAAGAGCTGTACCGTCCTGAGCCGATCAATTCCATGGGAGGGCCTTCGACCCAGTCCACGCAGCAGAAGAACCATGGTGTCGATAATACCGAAGGACTCGACAAGATGAACTCTAAACCCATCGAAGGCGGCCTCAAGCCTCCTACCATCACCCCCAAGACACAAACACCTGAAGAAATAGAACTCCAAGACGAGAAGAACATCGACGCCACGGATGTCCCTGAAACTGCGATCACTGCAACACCAGACAAACCATTGACCATTGAAGAGCGGGCAGTCAAAGAGTTGCTAGCCCAAGCGAATCCGGACTCGGCACAGGAGGTTCAGATTGAAGCGATCCCGATGAGGGGCTCGGCAGGACAGGAGGATGCAGATTCGAATGAAGAAGAAGGGAGTTCGGATTCGGGGACGAGACGGCGCAGTTCCGGAAAGACGTTTCGAAGCGGCCAGACTGCTCGACACTCGAGGATTACGAGCGGATACCAGTGGGCCAATTCGGCATGGCGTTGCTGAAAGGGATGGGATGGAAGGAGGGCACCGCAGCTACCAAGCGAGGCAGGGTGGGATTAGTCCAGGCTTACGTCCCCCAAGCCAGACCCAGTCTCTGGGCATTGGCGCAAAACCGTTGCCCATCGACTCGACTCCTACTGATAACAAAAAGGTAAGGCCTCGACGAAACCAGACAAGAAATATGTGCCACTCTTGAGGAAAGTCATTGATCATGCCGCGAAACCTGTGAGTCTTCTTTTTTTTTTTTTTTTCTGGCTCAAATTATTTGCCACTCATATTCTCATGTTTTTTGCTGCCAGCGCTCGAGGTCTCGATCACCGGCGAACGGCCATTCTTCTGCGTCCGATTCCTCGAGCCGGACGACTCGCCGAGAGCGCGAGAGTTCAAGCCACCAAGACCGACACAGCTCCAGTCATCGAGACCGGGACAGTCCACGAGACCGGGACAGTCCACGAGACCGGGACGTCCACGAGACCGGGACAGTGCACGAGAGCGGGACCGCCCACGAGACCGGGATAGTCCACGAGACCGGGACAGTGCACGAGACCGAGAAAGTCCACGAGATCGGGACCGTCCACGAGACCGGACAGTCCACGAGAGCGGGACCGTCCACGCGAGCGAGAGAGTGCGCGAGAGCGGGAACGGGAACGTGGAAGCTACCGGAGCTCTCGGGATGATGAACCGCGGGAGGAGAGGGATGGGACGGGCGGAGATCGCGAGGCCATCGGGACCGCGACTCGGACGACCGTCGCGCGGCCTCGCATCGCGCCGAGGGCCATTCTCATCCGCTCCACAACCGCCACTCCGACAACTACTCCTCCGCCCGCCATCCTCCTCCACCCGCGACCATAAACCTTCTCGATTCCAGTGACCCCTCTCTCTCTCTTCCTCTCCTTTCTTTTCATCCACACCGTGTGATCTATTATGCGTGCCGTTTTGCTTGTATCCACTTGAGCCTATTTGCATGTACATATAAGCATGGAATGATCAATGCGGGCCCACTCTCTCAGCCCGTGGCCTCTTCCCGGACGCCCGCCCTTCTCGACAGAGTTGCGGCGTAACAAACACAGCAGCGTCCCAGCCCTGTCACGAGGTGTTGGTGTATGGGTACTGACAGAGATGGGGCGCTGGCCACCGCCACACAGGGCCGCCCAGTCTCCTCCGACGGACTCGCTCACAAGGGGCCATCATTCATTGAACGCACCACACTGATGACCAGCAACAAGATACAGACATACAACAAGCACGCAACCAGGCCTTGTGGGGCGTTGTGGTCCAGCAGCCAGGAGGGGATTCGGATAGGTCAAGTGCGGGGCGAGGGCGAGTGGGGGTGGGCCTGAGGGGAAGCAGGCAGGGCGGGCGCGGGCTGAAGAGACACGATGCTCAGCAGCAGGATCCAACACCCAGTCACGACGGGTGGGGGGGGGGGGGGGGCTTACGAGGGAGACACGTCGAGCGCGTTGAGGTTGTGGTTTGCGGCATGCAAGGCGGCATGGCATTCGGCCAGCGGTCCGACGGGCGGACCAGTGCGAGATGGGGGGTGTTGCTGTGGGGTTAGCGGAAGCTAGGACGCCGCCGGCCAGCCCAGACGCCTGGGTCAGCCACTTCGCTGCGTTCGCAAGCCGCTCCCCCCCTCCCCCTCCCGACACCACTAGCTGCCCGATGTTGTTCATCACCGTCGCCGCCCGACAGCGCGCCGTATCCGTCGCCCTCGCCGACTTGGCCCCGTCCGGAAGCAGCAGACTCAACGTCTGCAGATACAGCGGCATCGCATACCTACATACACTCTCCATCCGTCAACAACCTGTCCTTCTAGAGAGCCAGCAGATATGGGGAACACACGTACGAGGCCTGTCCTCGCTCGTGGTAGAACTTCGCAAGCGCCTCGAAGCAGCTGGCGAATTGGAGCGACAGCTCGGAGGGATCGCAGGCGTCGGGAGGCCGGGTGGTTCTCTGGAGGAGACGAGGGTGTGGTCTTGCGGGGGTAAGAAGCGGAGGATTTCCTGGACGGAGAAGGTGAGACAGTCTTCGATTTTCTTGAGAGTCTAGAGGGCCAGAGGAGTCGAGTCTGGGTGAGTCGGGCGGCGAGTTTCTGGCGACCTGGATGGTGCGGAGACGTTCGTCGGGAGCGAGGCGGGGCCATACGGCGCGCAGGTCAGCGAGGAGGAGGTCGTAGACGCGGAGGGCGGCCTGGAGCTGGCCGGTTTGTTCGCAGAGGTGGGCCCATCGGAGGGCGATGGCGGCGCCGTCGAACCATCGCAACGAGCCGGCGGCCATCAGCGGCTTCGCGGCCTTGTACGCCTCCCCCATCGCCCGCTCCGCCGTCCCCGTGTCCTCCCTCCGTGCTCCGCCATCAGCGCCGCTCGCAACTGTCGCTCAATCGCCGCCGGATACACTGCCCCTTGCGTCCGTCCATTCACCACGTAATACATCGTCAGCGGGATCGCCACCCCCAGGCCTACTAGTCCTACTCCTGCCATCCCTGTTCGCTTCCACGTACTCGTCGTCGTCCAGTATCGTCGGTTGCCTGCTGTCCCTCTGTTGAGTCTCGCCAACACTGTCCGTCCAAGAGTGAGTCGTTGGTTCATTTCAAAAGTTGCGCAAACTGTGACATTCCTTCAACAACCTGAAAATCATTCCTTCCCTGCTCTTTCAATTAACAACATGTTCACTGCACTACATTTTCAACACAAACACCATTAAGCACATGAGTCAACTATGAAGGGAAACAAGAATAACAAAAAAAAAAAACGTTCATTCAGACAACACATATTACAACATGTAGCTCATGAATCAAAAACAATGACTAAAGTCCCAGTTCAAGACAATAGGGCGGCCAGTGGGAGGGTCTTTCAGATCGAGCGGGAGGGGATGATCATCCTGCGCAGGAGGAGGATAAGGGGAGGAGAGCTGACTGTGAGTGGCCTCAGCTAGGGAAGAAGGGAAGCCGTGGGGGGATCATCGAGCCTGGCGGAGCTTTCGGCGAACTGCTGGTGGGTGGTGGTAGAGTGGTTCATGCGTGTGCGAATGCCACTGAGACCCGAGTAACAGCTCGGGTGGGAGGAGCCTCGCAAGGGACGGTCAAACGCCCCGCTCCTGAAGAACGTCCGTTTCTTCCGTCCGCCCCCGTCCCATGACTCCCATCCTTGCTCCACCCCGCCTTATCCGTTGGCTCCGCGGTAGGCTTCGGCGACACTTTCCGTGGCGGCGGTGGCGGCTTCAGCCGCGACGGTCGCCCAACCCGGTTCGGTTGATGGACTGGCGGCGGCGCCGGCGGCGGGGCTGGCGCTGGCTCTGCGTTGACACTCTCGCTCCCATTGCCGTGTGACATCCCAAGACCTAAACCTTGCGGCGTATCATCCGAATCGGAATCATCCGTCTCGTTACCGGTCTTTGTTTCCGGATATGATGACAACGGCCGACGCTGTGTGCTAGGTGCAAATGGCAGATCCCTTAAACTATCCACAACCTTCGCCCTGGAATCATATTGATTTTTTTTTTTTGCATTTAGTAAACTTCAAATATAAATCTCTTTGGGTATCTTTCGCGGCGTGTGTGGAATGTTGGTGAAGTAAGGAGGTAAGAGGAAAATATGCACCACCGGTTTGGACGAGCTTACAAGATTCCATTCAAATAATCTATCGAGTTGTGATTGTCCATATTGTTCGAGGGAACTTCCAGTTTGAAGTTCGGACCAAAGTATTCCATGTATTCATTGTAAGGTAGGTCGGCCAAGGAGAGCTCTTCGTGGGGACCCAAACAGACAGATGTTTCGAAAGCCCACGTCCTAGCAACGTTTCGGATCGTGTAGCCCCCGCCACCTAGCACCACCAAGGGAACATTGAAGGACTTGACGTGTCGGACGCAATCCGCGTGTCCTAAGAAAGTTCATCATTACAAAAAAAAAACCTGAAAGATAGCTTGGCGGATATACATTTGAGGAGCTTACCATTCATTGAAAGATTGAAGCTTCCCAGTTTATCTTCGGCAAGAGAGTCGGCCCACATTGTAGTACGATGGCGCCAGGTTGATACCAGCTCATGATATGATTGATAACCTGTGTGCGTGTGTGTGATATCAGATTGAAATAGGAAAGGAAGGTCATTAAAATAAAGGATGCTAGTTCTCACAGGCCTGAATATACTCCGATAAGTATTGTCGTCAATGCCCGTTTTCAGAGGCACGTTGACGGCATAGCCTTTCCCTATACCGAGCCCACGATCACCGACGTGGCCCGTGCCGGGGAAAAAATCACCAAACTTGTGAAAGGAGCAAGTCATGACCCGATCGGTGGTATAAAAAGCCTCCTCGACGCCATCCCCGTGGTGGATATCGATATCGATGTACAGCACTCTAGAATGAAACCTATTCTCGTAGACAGATAATGGTATCAGGCGTTTTTATTAAAGGATAGAGAAATAAGATATGGGAACGAGTACCTCAGTAGTTCGAGGATTGCCAATACGATATCATTTACGTAACAGAAGCCACTTGCTTCTCGTTTCTTCGCGTGATGGAGGCCACCTGACCAATTGATCGCAATATCTGCCTGCCCCGAATTGATTCTTTTCGCAGCGGCTATCAGGAAAAAAAGACCAATGAGTTTGAGTTTGAGAAATCATGTGTATAAAAATGGTTTACGGACCTATGGATCCGCCAGCAGAAATGGAGCAGAACTCGAACAAGCCCTCGAAGCCAGGACAGTCATCGCCGACGAGGACTATCAGGCATGGATGATGATGAGTTGTGGGGTTTTCTTGGTTTGTTTCAGGTAGTGACTTACATCGGTTATCGCCGCTCTTGTCTCTTCCTGATACGAGTGTCTCTGGGTCTTCCTGATTGACTTGAGCGATGTGACAGATATATTCGTCGGTATGAAACATGGTCATCTGTTCACGTGTTGCACGTTTTGCCGTCTTTGGGGGTAGGTATTTTTTTGTTTGTTTGTTGTTGTTTTGTTAATTGAGGGTTTGCTTGATAGAAGTGATGAGTCTTACGAGCATGTCCATTTTCTTGTTTAGGCCGGCATTGAGGATGAGATTGTGGGCCATCTTGATGCGATGGGGCTTCATGGGATGGTGAGGCTTTTTTGTAGATGGATGAAATGGTCAGTGAGGTGTGAGTGTGTGTGTCTGCATGAACCAGGATGAACTGACCGCATAGGCGTACGCCCCGACGTCATCTGTTGGGGTGGTTTCTGGTTAGTTTAGTCTTGTTTTTTTCTTTTTTCTGAGAGAGAGAGTAGGACTGACCATCGTAGTAGTATGCCACTCGCGGCATTCTTTCCTGTTATTTTTTCCGCTGAAACTGTTCTCCGGCGCAGAAATAGACCTCAGAGCCCCCGATCGGATGGCCCCGTGGTTCTCCCCCGCGTCACCCTTCCGTTTCTCCTGTGCCGGTGCCGGTTCTTTGCCGATGAACGGCCGCCGATGAAAGTGTTTCAGTTTATCTTCCACTTTCTTCCCTCTGAAGGAACCAGGAATCAGGATTGATGACTTCCTGATCAGGATTCAGAAAATGGAGTGCTTCTTTGTGCTTCCATGTTTCATGAGCAGCTTGAAACCAGAAACCCTTTCTTGCTTGCCCCGACTAACCTCTCCTTCCTTCCACCCACCCACTCTCGCAAGAAAAAAAGGAAATGTCCTCCTCCAGTACTCCATCCTGGCCACATTGGCTCGTCTTGCTGCTCCTCATTCTCTATCCCACCGGCACTCCCGCCATCCCACCCCCCACACGCAGGAGTCTCATCCCATCTGTTGCCTCCGTAGACCACACCAACTTACTCACAGAGCTACCAGCTAAGAGCCAGCTCGGCCAGGAGATATCCCCTTCAACAAGGCCAGCTTCCATTCATTCCCACATCAGCAGCAACACCCCCATTCCCCACCCAGATCCACAGACTCCTGATCATGATCACCCTCCGCTTGACATCCTACTGCCACCCAAGAAAGCGGCATGGCCCCCAGCCACTAAGCCCGACTCTCAAACACCAGAGTCTGCCATTATCACCCCGCTCCCTTCCTTTCATGAGGTACTTCACTTTTGGAAAGAGAAGATTGCCGGCGGGCCTCCCCAGGAAGTCACCATCCTCAAAGGCTCCACCGCCGTCCAACACAGAGTCTCTGAGGCCGTCAAAAAATTCCAATCTCTCAATCATCAATCCCAACTTGAACCTCAACTCAAGTTAACTCATCCTCTTAACAAACTCTCCAGACACCAGCTCGAGGAACTATGGGTTGAGACTAGAGATGATAACCAACGCGTCCTCGATCACCATCCTCAGCCTCCCAATCTTGGACCTATAGAGCGTCCCCTCATTAGCCTCCGGCCTAATCTTCATCGCATCAACGCGCCATCTAACTTGATGATGGCCAAGAAGTTCAGTCTAATGTCGGCAGTCCCTCATGGTCAGATCCGTCCCCCAAGCATGGCTCAGCTATCGCCCAAAAACATTCCACCACCCTCATCCGACGATAATCTAGCGGCCCATGGCATTGACACCGTGATCGTGGCACCCAAGCTGAGAGATTTATCGATGGAGACTCCTGGAACCAAATTACAGCTGCATCCGGCCAAGATGTCCAGGCTCGCAGTCGACCTTCCCCCCGCCCGCAAGCCGATCCGTCCGCTACCATCTCATCAACAGTCACAACACATCCGGCTCTGCGTCATATGGATTTCCAGGATGTGGCACAAGGAACCTTCGCCCCTCACCCTCCTCTCATCTCCGCAAACTCTTGCTCAGAAACACCGCCACACCTCCATCCACATCTTCTTGGATCCTGAGCTCCACAAGCAAATCACCGCCCTCTACAATATTTTCTCCTCCATCGTGAAGAAGAAGGCTGCTCCACCACATGGAATGACTCTTCCACTTGAGAAACCCCCGCTTCCTTTGACTGCCGCCTCTCATCGCGTAAGCCGTCCTCTTACCCCAAAATCTTTTTGTGCAGAAAGCCATGTCTCAACCAATCCTGTATCACTTTTCTTGTTCGATTCTCAGGGAGTCCGCGCGTCGGAAGACGTCCTGGAGGAAGATAAAAAGGTACCCACAAGCTGGGAGACGCGTTCCCTTTTCCAGATCAATGCCGTCAATGCCATCTCTCAAGCTTTCAAAACTGTCAGAAGTGCCCGTACCCAATTCCTCAAAAGCGTACTGGATCGAGGTACCAAGATTTACTCCGGTAAGTCCAACTCAACTCAGATCCCTTACATACCGAGAACCCGGTGCGCAACTAACCCTTTTCATTCCTCTCCCTTGCAAAACACTTCCTTTTTTCTATCGTGGGTATTGAAGAATTACCCAAGAGTCATCCATTCGATGAGACCAGGAAGGCCAAGATGATGAGCACCATCAAGACGTGGGGAGCGTTCAGCCAAGAAACTGTCGGCCAGGTGATTTCCCAACTGCGTTCCTTGATCAAGCCTTTGACTCGTGACCCAGTCAACGCAGAGTCACCCGCAAGCGAGCTGCATGCAATTGCGACGACGGCTCGGCCCTATCAGGAGAGCCCGCCTCGTGGTGCAGCTCAAGGGATTCGTGCAGATCCCCCACACGAGCAGACAAAGCCTGTCCATGATTCCACCGCTCGTCCAGCGCAGCCCTTAGAGCCAGAAGGAAGCCCCCACCTCTCGGCCCCCAAGATGACGAGTGGGAACACCTTCACTGATGAGAAAAACCCAATCCTGAAGAAAACCCATTGGGGCCAGACAAACACTCCCCCGAGTCTTCGCCCGCTCTCCATTCTCATCATCGTCGATCCTGACACCTGCGCCAAGATCTTGAGGTGGCATGGCACCGTCTTCAAGTCTTCAAGACAGCCCATGAAGGGCCCTGAAAGCCGTCGGCCGATCGCACAGCCCAAGCTGGCGCTGCCACCAGCCGCAACAGATCGGGATGTGCTTTCAGACAGAAGTACGCGGCCCCTGCCCTCCTCCTTCCCTGGCCCACACGAGGTAAGAGTTTCTTTTTTTTTTCCGCGAAATTTTTATAAATTGCTTATAGAAACAAAGCATAGTGTGCTGATCAGTATGCAACCATCTTCAAACACCAGCATCTTGTCACCACGGCCAGCCAGCGATACTCCAAAGTCGTCGACCAGATCCGCAATAGGCCCCTTTTTGCCAAGCTGCAGACCACTGTTGGTGGATACCAGCAGTCCTTCCAAAACAAGCTTCGTCACGGTGCGGCAGATGCCTCAGGTGAGTTTTTAGTAATGTGAACGCGGCTCCGGAACCTATACGTTTGGCCACGAGAATGATGCTGATGAAAAGTGAACGCGTCTCTGGATGTGGCTCGTTCGACCCAGGATTCGCCCTGCGATCAGCAGCGGCTTTGCACCACGGCGGAAGGCTGGCTCTCATGAGCACCGTCTGTCGCGCGGCGTCGATGTCCAGCCGCACGCCGCTGACACTCATTGTCGACCACATCTACCACATCCTCGCCCGTTTTGCGCGTCGTCCTGTGCCCGCGAATGCCTCACCTGCAACCCGTTCGACCCTGCTTCCCAGCTGCATCTCGCACGGCCATACCCCCTCACACCGCAAGCCCTCGACACCCCGCCCCATCATGCCCCGGTCCCCAAACATCTTGATCTTGTCACACCAGCGCCTCCGGAAGCCTTCCCCTCTGTCACCCACCCTGCTGACCAGGAACTTGGGCTGGCCCATCAGGAAAATCTCAAAGCATCCCCGCCGCCGAAACGTCCCGAGGTGAATGGCCCGCCCTTCCATCCCCCGTCCCCATCGCATGCTCATCCCGCCATAACCGAGCCCTTGAACGAAGGCGAGTCTTGATAACTACACACTAACCACATCCTTCCGCGACAAGCAGTACTCAGTGTGGGTCCAATATTTTTTGTTTTCCTTACGTCCGGGTTTTTACAGACAGCTTGCGGGCCTACGTCGGCCAGCCCCATGCCCCTCCCTCTACCATCCCGTCTGGCTTGGCCACACACCCTGCCCGAGAAGCCCTAGAAGAAAAACCACAACAAGGTCGGTCATTCCTCCCTCTCACCAACAACCAAACATACGAACAAACAAGAGGAGGAGAGAGACGCTGTGGTTGGTTATCCCCTCCTGCCAGACACTGATCCTACGTTTTTTTTTTTTTAAAAAAAAGTCATGCTTCCAGATGAACAAGACATGGTCAAACAAACTCAACCAGTTCACACTGAGATCAAACATTCTACCGCACCCACGCATCATCATAATGATGACGAGCTGTTGAAGGTCAAGGCTTCGAGTGAGGAGGATAAAGGTCAGCGATCACAGCGAGCCAATCTCTACACTAGTCTGTGGGAGGGTGCGAGTGTGACAAGGCAACTTGACACACGCGCAAACTCGGAGGAGGTCCTGAAACTGACGGGGGGGGGGGTCATCACGTCTCCACACATTCTTTGTCATAGGTTTCGGAGATGGTCATGACGACCAAGAGGCATGGTTCAAAGAGCTGGCGGATGCGCGCCGGGACGAAGAGCTCCGACGCTCGAAGGCCCGGCGCTCAGGAGTGCTGTATTGGCTGGCCAAGTGGACCCAGCGGCTCGTCGAGCCCTTCGCCCACATCAAGCGGTAGTTGAGTCCTCTTTCCCCCCCCCCCCCCCGCCCACACATCTTGTGCATCATTTCCGTCGTCTAATCTTCTCGTCTACTCTGATCCCCTCTTTCGCTGAATCCCACTCTGCCGGCTTGCTCATCCCTAAAAAAAAATTAACGGGAAAGTCTCGCGTTGGGCCACCTCTTGCGCACCAGTAGGCCTCCGCTGTGACACTCCTTTTGCCCCTCCATTCTCGCGACTCCCCGTCTTTGCTTCTCTCTTCCGTCTCGTGTGGTTTTATCACTTCCTTCACTAAACTAAAAATTTCTGGAAAACAACATGAACCGTGTGTATCATCCGGTTATCCTCTGCGGAATGGCTCTAACGTTATTGGGTCACATGGTCTGGACTTGTTTATATTTGAGGAGGAGGAAGGGCAGTGTATAGAACACATCACCCGTATCAATCTCACACATAGCAATCCGCCGCCTCACGGGCCACATTTCCTCTCGATAAAAACTCCTCTTGGCTGGTCTGAAGTGTCTTGATCTTACTCTAAAAATGCATACATTGTTATGTTGCAAAAAAAATGGCATACTCATAACCCTGGTTCTTCAGGCTACATAAATATGTGATGGTACAGTACAAACGGGTATCAAGTGATCGAAGGACATTGCAAGGAAGAGTAGTGAGATGATCAATCCACGATGTCGATGTGATTATTTTGGGGGGTGGATCTAGCGCGGTAAGACCAGTGGAGCTCGGGGAAGTGAGCGAGTTCACGGAGCGGCTCGGCGTCGTCCCAGAGGGAGCCGAAGGCGGAGAGTCCGGAGGCGAGGGCCTGGGTTGCGAGGCGGGCCGCGCGGCGGGTGTGGCCGAAGGAGTTGTAGGTCACCGCGGCGATCATGTAGCCGTCGGCAATGTTGTTGTCCAGACGCTCCTACATACAGTTGTCCATGTGTCAGCTCATGGAATGATTTTGGCTCCCCTTTTTTGCTCCGCGAAGGTGCTTTTGTGATCACGAGGTGTGAAGTTGCTTACCAGCTTGTAGAGCTCCAACAGCTCCTCCGCCTCCTCCAGCAACAACACTTCGTCTGCTGCCGCGTGCCAGTCCAGCAGCTTCTCGCTGAGCAGATCCAGCCGCTCAAGACGACGGTCGGACTCTGCTGCTTGGACATCGTTCATACGACAATGTGCACAAGAACTGATGACGGCACATGCAGGAAAACACTGGATCAGAGCATGCACGAAAAGCCTTGGTAAAAAAAAAAAAAAGGGGAGACGACGCACCACTTGAAGCCGTAATGTGACACCTCCTCCTGCCGCTTCTCTCGGATTTGGCTCATGTCCCGGTCTGGCAAACATTCCATATGGTTGCTTATCTCGTCAGTCCAATCCGCCCAACTTGCAAGCCGGCTTCATGTAGGCATACTCACAGGAGATGGTCATTTCTTCTCCGGGAGTGATGGCGCGAAGGGCATGCATGTGGATTTCTAGGCTTTCGTTATCCACGTGGAAGGCGGTGTTGGGTCGACAGTCATGATTCAATCGACTAGTAAATATAATATCAAGAGGGTCAGTGTTTTCTGATCGTCTTGCCTGCAAACAATATAAAGAAAATCGCGTACGAAGGAGTCAAAAAGATGGCAAAGAAGGGGATGGCACCTTCTTCGCCGAGATTGATCTCGAAGGCATTCATTTGAATGGCGCTGGAAATCCAATCCTCTTGAGTCTTGCCGGAGCCGAAGAGACGGGCGACGGCGGCGCGGCCTTTGAGGGGGAGAAGATCGACGGCAAGCTTGCACATGTGTTTCCAATCGGGGCGGCGATGGGTGTGACCTTCGACGGAGAGGAGGAGGGTAGCGCGACTGTTGATGACCAGCTCACCGGCCTCCAGACGTCTCGACGCGATGGCGCCCATCCCGCCCTTCTCGGGCATCTCCACCACCGAGAACGCGTCGTTTCTCTCCGGATCGTCGCTGAGATGCAGCTGGTTCTTCAGGCTTTCTTGCAGCGTCGAGCCCCGCGAGAGCACCACCATCCCCGCGCCTTCGTTCATGCTGGGGTTGAGGAAGAGGCAGACCGGCTCCTCTTCTTCCCAACCCTCCTCACTGGGATCCGGATGACATGAGTGCTTGAAAAACCCGTGCCCAAAAGGTTCCCCTGGGCCCGCTGGCGCTACCTGGTCATACTTGTAAACCAGTGAATCCGAGCCCACCGATGGCCCCTCCACCGAGCCTGGCCAATAGTTCGCGGCCAAGGAGTGATTTGCTGAAGGTCCGGCGTAGCCATAGGTGTTTTGTGACGGAGAGAACAGCAGCGAGTTGAAGGATGAATCGGAAAAGCACAGGCTTGGGGCGACCATCCCAACACTGATAAAAAGAAATGTACTTGTTAACATCTTGGACTTTCTTGCGATTGGTTTGTCTAGCTTTTTTTAAGAAGAACCGGGCTGTCTCCCAGAATGTCTGGTGGTTCGGTGGTTGAGTGTGAGTGGATTTATGTGCCAATTAGTAGTAGGAGCAGGGCGACCAGTCGCAGTCCTCTGAAATAGTGTTATTTCTGAACGGAATAAATACGTAAGTATGGCGACCCGTCGCTGCCGAAGTGAAAGGGAAAAAAAAAATAATTAAGGGGTGGAATTATAGAGCGAAGGAATAAGTTCTCGAGGGAGGGAATGTTGATGGAAAAAACAAGCATGCGCCAAGCAAGCGCTGGTTAAATAAATCTCGGAGGTGAATATGTAGTGCACAAGACCGGCGAAGCGATATTAGGCCAGCCGCAACTTGAGCAAGGCACGGGAGTTGCTCGGCAGGAAGCAGCAGCCAAGCGTTAAAGCGGGCCCGCTCGGCGATCCATGTGGGCTGTCCAGCGCTGGCGCCGCCGTGTCTCTCGCAACGGGCC
>SMGU01004896.1:0-16478 GCA_004348175.1 Puccinia novopanici
TTTTCTAAGGCCAGAAATCATTGAGAATGTAATTAAGAGGTCATATTCACTGTTTAAAAACTTTCAGGCCATAGGTGGCACTCATTAAAAAGTTATGTGTTCCCAAAACACATGTATAACCACTATAATTAAGTTTGTACATTTTATGAGGACAAAAAAATTTATTTCAGGATTTATAATCAAATGTTAAAAATTCCTAGGCCCTTTGGGGCACTCTCTCAGAGGTTATTTGTACCACACAATTGGCAAAGTAGAAGATTATTCTGAAATACAGCCACACCTCTTTATTAATTTTTGTACAAGATACCACACTTAAAATTTGTCATGGATTTATTTGGGGGCCTTTGGAAATATCCTCCAATTTTTAGGGTATTTGGGCAGCTAATCATTGAGATATAAATATTTCTTTTATTAACAAAAACTGCCAAAATTGGCATGCCGACTCCCAAAGTCAAGGTGTGAATTGGAGTGCCGACTCCCAAAATGGACGTCCGCTGGGTCCTGGGAGTCGGAAATCCAATTTTTGGGAGTAGTTTCTCCAAGCCCCTTTTTGAAAATCAGCAAAAAATTTAAAAAATTCACAAATTTTATTTTTTTTATTTTTTCCAAAATATTTCTTCATAATCATTATTTGAAACTCTTTTTGGATTGATTCACCAGAAATTGTGATTTGAACTTTGGTGGTTGAACTTGTGGAATGAAAAATGTTGTGACACAAACTTTTGTCTAGGCACTGTACAAGGGCTGTAGCGCAGCATTGCGGCTTGTACAGTGCCCAGACAGGAGTTAAGGGTGCAACACTTTTCATTCCACAAGTTCAACCACCACAGTTAAAATCAAAATTTATGGTGAATCAAACCAAAAAGAGTTTCAAATAATGATTATGAAAAAATATTTTTGAAAAAATAAAAAAATAAAATTTGTGAATTTTTTGAATTTTTTGCTGATTTTCAAAAATGCTTAATATGCATTTGGAGCACCTAGAAAAATCAGAGAGTACAGCCTGGAATGTTATAAGAATGATAATAAATGAAAGCTTTTTGAACCAAAATAGCAAAGCAAATTTAGTGGCCATAGAAACAGGCCTGAAAATTGAATTAGATCTGATTTCAGTGCAAAATGTGTTTTAGTTCCAATTTTTGGCCCTATTTCACTGGTCACTAAAGTTGGCTTGCTAATTTTGTTCAAAAAATTTTCATTTATTATTATTCTTATCACATTCCCGGCCGTACTCTCTGATTTTTCTAGGTGCTTTAAATGCATATTAAGCATTTTTGAAAATCAGCAAAAAATTTAAAAAAATTCACAAATTTTATTTTTTTTATTTTTTCCAAAATATTTCTTCATAATCATTATTTGAAACTCTTTTTGGATTGATTCACCAAAAATTGTGATTTCAACTTTGGTGGTTGAACTTGTGGAATGAAAAGAGTTGTGCTCTTAACTCTTGTCAGGGCACTGTACATAGTGGCTCCTTGGACCCCCGCTAAAACGCTACAGTGTTGGCGGGAAAAGAAAATTGGCCGCTACACTTGTACACTTTTTTTTGGCCAAAAAGTGTAGCGGCCTACCGTTGTAGAGAGAATATGGGCCCTTTGATGGGGTTGACTCGTTCATTCATAGGATTCAAAAGCAACGTGACAGCTTGGTTGTAATTGGGAAGCGCTCAATGGAGATGAGAAGTGAAACCGACAGCCGAAATTTGAATGAGGGTGTCCGGTGGTGGGGGATCAACGAAAGACGGATAAGGTATGATATACTTGGCAATGAGGATGCAGGTTTTGTCCACACCCTTGCTGAGGCGTTTACTATTTGCTTCAGCAACGGATGATGTTGGCTGATCAGGGAATTGCTGCCTGTCCCAACATCTAATAAAATAAAACTTGAGGTTGAGGGCACATGAACTCAGTGCGATTAAGTGATTTTGCATATAGCAAGGTCATATCCCCCTCGATCATTGCTGAGGCAGCTCAGGTCGCTGAGATCCTGTACGGTAAGGGCAGCTTGGAGGAGGCGCTGTCAGACAAGAGATGGATGCTGGTCAGATCCGGCCTCCGGCTGACACCCACGTCACGACTACTCGAGCTTGTTATTCATCGCAACATGGGGGTGACTTGACATGACCGGGAACAGTAATCCGGGTATAATTATTATCCTTTTTGAACCGGAAAGGGAAGAGATGAGAGGAGGGATGTAGCGCGCGGACGGATGATGCAGTGGTCGGGTGACGATTGAGACAGACCAACGATGCCGAAAATGGGTGTTTGCCGTGGTGCGTCCGTCTGCGCAAGACGCGACGCGTCGGCCTGAGGCCGGATCCGGCCATCACACCTGCTGAGCCGTCTTTAGTCTGGCATTGCCTCATCAGTCCTGCCCTCAGCATACATGATAAAGTCACCGGCCTGAGCTGCCTCTGAGAAGCCTATAAAAAGTACATCGAGTCGTGCTGGGGCTCATCGCTTCTACTCAAGTGGAGTCATCCCACATCACTAGAGAACCTATTATAACCCACCGGTAGCAATCGTACATTCATCACACCCTTTCCTCCTCTACACCTAGCCACTGATAACCCTCTCCGTGAGAAGACAAATAAAAGGCAATCACCGTTTTCCATCCCGAAACATGGCTGCCCCAGAACCAAACCCCAGCTCACTCTCTGGTACATCAGCGCATTCTATGATTCTGAGCTTCCTTTTGAACGACTAACAAACCATGTAAATATTTGCTGCCCTTTTTTCGCCGCAGATCAAATTATCGAAGCCATGACGACCCCTGCCGAAGAGTGGGGATTATACGATATGAGGGAGTGGTGCGAGAGCGCGCAAGAAATGTCGTCCGATGAGCTTGCCGCCGGCAAGGCAACCTTGAACCAGCTTCAAACGAGCGTACTTCCCGGATTGAAAGCGCAACTGAACGCGCTGATGGCCTCGGTCGGCCTAGGCGATCCGCCCAAGGATGCCAATCCAAGACCCCATGATACCTTAGAGATCGCTAAAAAACTGGTGGGCGACTTGGAGGACATTGAAGAGACGATCGCTGGCCTCGCCCCCTGGGAGTGCTCAGACCGCCTTCCCAGCAACCTAGACGCGGAGTATGGCGTGATGAAAAAAATCCGATGCGACCATCTATTGACTAGTTTCCAGAGCCTCATGCGCCACGAGGACCCTCAGGAGGAGAGAGACATCTATGCGCTCTTCCACCACTATGTGGCGTTCATCCAGGGTGGCGGGCTCTCCCCCGGCCGCGACTCCAACCGCTCGGGCGACGATGCTCCGCCATCGGACCCCAAACTCGGACAAGCGATCGTCGACAAGACCGCGCTCTTGTGCCGCCGAATCGACCGCATAATCGATTGCTGCACTACCTCCGACTATGGCGTGTTACAGGACGTGTTGGTGGATGAGGTGGACTTCCTCAATCGGTGTTTGGAAGTCTTAACCACCAAACTCGGCACCATAAGAACCACCGACCAGCCCAACGTGACCCCCGCGAAGAAACAGCTTGGAATAACCGTGTTTGAGCGCGCTATCACCATCGTCAAATTGCTGAGAGTCTTCTTCTCCAAGCTAGTCTACACTCCCTCCCGCAAAGCGCCGTTCACCTTTGGTGATCACTGGACATCGAACGACCTTGCAGTATTGCGAGAGCACTTATTGACCATCGGTACACCAGCCTATCTCTTCGACGTGTATTTGGGCGTGCAATGGGACGGCAACAGGGTGCCGCATTCCCTCATCTCCCACTTCAAAAAGGATAACAGAAACGTCTCAACGGCTTTGGACAAGGCCTTGCCCCTCCTTGCCAAGTACATCGTCCCGCTTCCCCCTCATCCCACCGAGCCTCAAACCCTCTTTGATAACTTGTTTTCCGACTTCGATTCTCATCTCCGTCGCGCTCTCGCCAACTTCAAAGACAGTGTGCAGGCTTTTAAGTCTCAGGCCTAGCAGAGCTTCTCATTCTAAAAAAACAAAAGGCTTCTGAATAATCTTATGCCATTTCCTGTATTCGTCCTGTCGATTTGTCGCATACAAGTACCTAGATTGTTACTCCAGTGGCTAATCATCCAGGATATTTTTTTTTGTTCAGATGAGTTTTGTGACTGGGACATTTGTACCCACTTTTCTTGCACGGGAAGAACCCTGTATTCTTGTTTTTTTTTCTGAAGTAAATGGTACGAAATTCTTGCGATAGGTGATTCTCAGAAATGGTAACGGTGAGGTAGCATGGGCTCGGTCGATGCCGCTGCTGCCAATCGACCAGAAATGACTGATGTGTTGGGACAGGCACCCGGGGACGGGGGCCGGGACGAGCGCCTTGCAATGCGCCCCGTGAGCTGCCTCTGATGGGCTCTGGAGATAAATAAATATGCATCTCTCTTGATGACGGCTCTCCGGTGTCTTGTAGCCTCTGCACTAAGTCTGTGCCACTACACACAGGTGCACTCATCAAGCTAAAGTGCTGAGTCAACCTCACCCGCCCAGGTTTTTCTCTTTTGGAGCTTGCAAGAAGGCCAAGTCCTTCTTCCTGTCTTCCAGTCATTTTACATTTTAAATTTTTCGAGATCAGGTGTGAAATCCACACCCTGGGAAAGCCGTCAGCGGTTCCTCTGTGGGGCGCTTATGCACACACATGTTCATCAGCCATAAACAAAGACAAGGTTTTGCAAGAATTAATCAAAGCCTTCTTCGACCATGTCCCAATACTCATCCATGTCCAAGTCGGAAATGACGGGGCTAGCCTTGCGGGCCGACCGTACGACGTTCTGCGAGTCCTCTCCTCCTCCTTCTGACGCCGAAGGGTCGGTGGGGGCGACCACCAGACGGGGCAGAAAGATGGTGTGCATTGGGGGCTTGTTGCTTTTGGCTTTTGATCGCGGAGGAGGCTTGCCATAATACCTACATATCCACAAAGGGCCCACTGCTGGTTAGCAAATTCTCTCTTCAATACTCGTCCACGATTCATAGGGAGGGTTTCATTTACAGGGCAGCGACGCGACGCTCCTCGGGGCGCGACTGGGGCAGACGAATCGGAGCGGCGGCAGAATGGTCCTTCCCGCCACAAAGGAACTTGACAGGAGAGAGCACAGAGGTTGAGATCCTTCTTCGAGCATTCCAACACCAAAAAAGGAAGGGGGAAGGGATGGAAAAGGAGCAGGGAAAAAAAAATCTTACCATGAATTCATTCATGGCGGCTTGGAAGGCATGGACCACCGCCGAGTCGGCAAACGTTTCCTCCCGACTGACTTGGAACGTGTCGTGCGTGAGGGCGCTGTTCGTGGGCCCGGATTGTGGCTGAGAGGGGACGGGAAGCGTGCAAGAGGATGCAGTGGGCAGAGCGGGCTTTTGTGTGGGTGAAAGATGTGAGGCAGTAATCGGACGGCAAATGGGCGTGCAAGTAGAATGATTGGCGGGTTGGACTGGGCTGGTTTGCTCTTCCAGGATAGTGGTGATTTCATTGAAGCGGATGCGTTTAGGAGGTTGTGGCTGTTGAGCAGGCTCCACTGGGAGGTGTTGTGCGGAAGCGTGGTCGAGTAACCTGATGGCAGCGGCCTTGGCCGTCGCCAGCTCTTCCTCTGCCCTCGTAGAGATGCTTTCGTTCGAGGTTGCGGTGAACACAGACGATGACCGCGCCCTTCGTCGTTTCTGCTTTCTGCTCGCTCGCCTCGACGCTGTTGTGGTGCTTCTCGGACCTTCTTGCATGGCCATGGCACTCCGACTGGTTGCTGCTGCCCTCCTTGCCTTCCTTCTCTCGGTCGATGGGACAGCGGGCGGCTGCGGCTGCACAGCTTTGTCGTGACCCCTACCGGAGGAACACCAGCCGGAGTGAAGCCCCTCTTGGAATTCCCCTCACTTCCAACAGATGAATATGGTGCAGAATGAGAGAAGATGAACGACGAATAGCCGTTGCCGCAGTGCTTACTCCACTAGGGCAGGGATTCTCCCGACCCTGCTGGCAAGCTCGATGGTGGCGGCGAGGTTCAAGTTCATCCAAACCTCAGCACTAGGCTATAACCCCGCTTGGCTGAAGATCAGTGCCGCTTCTCCACTCGTCATTCTTGCTCCTCTGTGTTCTTGTAACGGGTATTTAAACCCTTTTTTTCTGTTCTATCTGAGGAATGAATGTCAAAAAAGCGGGGACCTCCAATGTTCGCAAATCATTGGTAGCTAAGTACACTTTCCTTGGTTAGCTTTTCCACATCTTCTTTTTGTTTTTTCAATCATTCCCTACCTTCTGCTAACACATTCCTTGAACCAGATTCCTAGAATGAATCCATATCCAGCTAAAAATTTGGTTCTGGTATTAGACAATGCTGTGATACACCAATGCAACCAAATAAATCAAATCTGCCAAGCTGCCAGAGTGCAGCTGATCTATCTGCCACCATACTGTCCTGAGCTCAATCCAATTGGGCTTGGATTCACTGCCATCAAGAGTCAACTCCAGAGCACTCAAGATCTCACCCACACCTTGGACCCTCAATGGACTATCTGCCAAATAACTGTAGATTTACTGACTGCAGATTCTTGCTGCAGTGTCTATGAGCACTGCGACTCTTAAAACCAATACCCAGTAACTTATTTTGTCTGATTTAAATCAACCAAACTGCCTCCACCTTTTTTACTTCTCTTTCTTTTGTTCTTTAATTTCTTTTTAATTTCTTCTTCTTCTTTTTTGGTTTCTCATCATGATCATTTCTCATATTGTTTTTTGTTAAAGTAAATTATATGTAGTAGTCAAAAAAATAATATATTGAAATAAAAAATGGGAGAAGCAAGAGTTGGTTCAATGGTTTTTTTTTTAAAGAAAAAAAAACATTGTGATAAAAGAAACCAGCAGCAGAAGGGAATCACTCATTGATGTATTCCACTAAGTTACATGAGAGAGTCCTTTGACAAGAAGCTCAAAGGCAGACTCAGATTTTATGTTTTTTTGGAGATGTTGGTTGTATTTTGAGACCTTGTCTCTTAATAGAGTGATGATACCATCACTGAGACCCCACCTACTCATGTGAGCATGACACCAGGAAAAAATTTGAGCTGAATATATGTCAGGTGACGTGAAGCTACTGAATTGATTCAATTCAGCAGCTTCACGTCACCTGACATGTATTCACACCATTTTTTTCCTGGTGTGAGTCTTCTTTCAGATTTGAAGAATTTGAGGCTTGTTATGTCATTCCTCTTGAAAATATGGACCACATTGTTTATTTTGGAGGGGTGAATCTTGATTAAATTGAGATATGGAATTAGGTTGTTGGTATCCAACTCAATACCAAACAGCTCCTTTGCATCAGAACTAGAGGAAAATCTTGGCTGATCTCTTTTGTTTACCAAGGTGGCCTCATTTTTTTTTTGTTTGCCAGAAGTGCCAGTAAAATCTCACCCATTTTGCTTATCTCGTCAGACCTGGAAGCTGACAAGGACATAATTTTTTCACTTTTTGGAGCTGCGTTTGAGGTAAGGCAGTGAGGCAGGTGGAGCATTAATCAACACAACTGGGGTTCCAGTGTTCTACAGATGACAACATACAAATCAGTGGACCCAACAAAAAAAAAAAAAATGATGATGCAAACTCACCAGAGTGCAAGTCCATGTCTGTATGGCACCATTAGTCAAGAGGATGTATTAGTTGGAGTTGCAAGGATTGAGGAAAACCACAAAATCAAGGTCATATTTTTTTTTTTTTTGGGAGAATTCTCCTTGTACAGGTTGAAGGAATATTTGAAAACAATAGGCAAGACTTCAAGATTGGGCTTCTTAGAATTATCTCAGATGTGACGCCTGGACAAGGAGGCATTCCTGCAAGCATCCTTGACCATCCTCAGATGATTTTGGGCTTCAGCTGCTGCTGTAGATTGATTCTTGATGACTCCAGGGGATTCCATCTTAATTTGTAAGCCCACATGCACTATATCCTTCCCCAAGTTGTCTTCTGAATTGATACTGTAATTGAATGATGCAGAATTGGAGATGTGATAACCTGAATCTTTGGTGAACTGGGGCAGTGAGTTGAACAAATGAAATAACAAGCTATTTGATTTGTGGGCTTCCAGCTCTGGTTTCATCTTGGATGAGAGGACCAGCGCTAGTGAACTGAATGTTGGATTTGAATGCCACATTCCTAGTTGATTGAGCTGCAAAATTGATTTTGAAGGCCTTTGGCAAGGTGAGTGCCTTCCACCTAGTCTTGGCCTTCCCTTTCTTGGCATAGAAGAGCTTGAAAGTGTTTGAACAGACAGTCTATTGGTTTTTCTGTAAGAAAAAAGAAAAAAAAATGAGTTAGCATTTACAATTAATGACAGTAGGGTACAAACCAGACTTGCCTCAATAACTGGATGGTTCCCTTTGTGATTTTTGGATTGCAATGAGGGTGATAGAGTGCACCGGAACAGATTGACATCCAGTGCTGCCATTTTTGGAGTCTTGATGATTGAATCTTTTAGTCCAAGTCATTCATGTGGTTGATTGAAGAAAATTTCCATAATTAATTTTGTATTATTAAATTGGGCAGAAACCAATTTGAGTGGTAAAATCCCAAACTCAAATTGGGCAAACCCATAACTTGGCAAGTTTTTCATTTATTTTTGTTCAATGTGCATGAGATACACAATATTTGTTTCACAGGCTATGATATTATGGAAGGCAATGACAGCCAAGTCTCTTTTGGCTATTGGTCTACAACAAGTGGATGAGGGAATGGCAGGTGTTTCAAACAGAAATCCAGCACAAACAAAGTTTCTTCTACAATCCAGCACATGAGATATATTTAATTTTTCTTTATCCCTGTGTACATTGCTTGTTCTTCATTTTCATTGATTTGAGCATGATTTCTTTCTAATTCAGAAGCAACACTGGGCCTGCTACACTAACAGGTAAAACCACTAACAGCTAACACTGGAAGAAAAACTCAATCAACTGCAGGCAGTTGAGCCAGTTTTTCTTTCAGTGTAATGACTTTTGTTGTAGCCGTTAGCAGTTCTGCACTAACGCTAATGGAACAAGGCCAAAAAAGGTCTTGTTATGCTATGCTACACTGTTTTGTAGCAGAAATAGCCGCTACAAATGCTGTAGCATAGCGTAACACAGTGTAGCAGCCTGTGGCACTGCTAACGCTACAGCATTGGTGGAAGAAAAAAAAACCACTATCACGGTGGGAAAAACATGCTCAACTGCCTGAAGTTGACATGCTGAAGGTCCAAGGAAGCTTGTGGTGTTACTCAAACCTTTCTCCAATATTGATTCAATCAAGCTTGGATGCACAGTCACTGTGCACACTGCGACTGTGCCAAAAAATCTACATATGCAAATATGTGGAGTTTGGATGGTAGCTTGGCTGGAGCATGCTGAATGTCAACTGCAGGCAGTTGATCAAGTTTTTTTTGCAGTGTATGCTACACTATTTTGGCCCTGTAGCGCAGTGTAGTGTAGCAGCCCACCACTATCAGAAGCATGTTTTTGGCTTTGGAAGATCTGAGGTTTCATGTATTTATATCTTGACAAGGACACATAACCTCTCACATTATCTTGAGCTAGATTTAAGGCGTTTACAACAGACATTTTTACACTCCTGCATACCGTTCAAGCCATGCATACAGACCGGGTTATAAAGATTTACGAGAAGGAGACGGACGCATAGGGGTGGGGGATTGTTCTTGAATAACACCATGGGCGTGAGGGATAAATAGTACGTCTGGGAGAGAGTTCAGTCTGCAAGGTAGTCCGTCGGCTTGGGATCGTGTACGACTTCCAAAGCAGCCCTTCTGAGCTGCTCTTCGTTCTCAGCCGCTTCTCGTTCTCGTTCAGCACGCGCAAGCAAGCGGATAGCTTCCTCCAACATATAGATTCGTACGCGGATTGAGCCTGTGGTACGACACTCTGGACACTGCACGCGAGGTTCGGCTGCCTTCTGAGGCGGTTCTGGCCTCGAATTGGACGCATTCGAAGAGGCCGCCCATGCGTCTATACAGTTCTGGCAAAACGTATCTGCAATCATCCATCACAAAAAATCCGAAAGGTGCCATGTCAGAACTGAGAACATGCCGAGTGCCCCCGCAAAACTCACGTGAGCCAACTTACGTCCACATCTCAAACTGACCGCGTCCCCTTTATCAAGTCCGTTGTAGCATAGAGGACACGTAAAACATTCTCGCAGCGTGTCGATGGTGGCTGAGAGCCTTTGGTGGGATTGCAGGAGGGTGGAAGATGAGAGAGGATATTGATTTGCGTCTTCTTTTAACCGTTTGATAACCTATCGAGAGTTGAAAGAGATGATGACATATTTCTCGATCGATTTGCAGATTTGGTTGATGAACATGGTTTGAATGATAGTATAACAACTAACAGCGAAAGGTGGAAGGCAATCGTACTATCTTCTAGTCTCAAATCTCACTTACCACATCCTGTGCGGCTATTTGTTTTTTCAGTTCGGCCATAGTTTCCCAAGCCGCGTCGCACTGTTGGGTGGAAATATCCATCAACTTGACCCAACAAGAAAGTGAACAAGAGTTAGTATGAATGAATTATTTGAGGATGGGAGTCTCGCCAGAGTAAAAGGATGATGGGAGGATGAGTGTGGAATGACACACCTTTGATTTTTGGCTGATGATGTCCCCCAGCTCCGCGACCTTTCTCTCAGCGTGAGTCTTGGCCATCTTGGCCACTTTCAATTCCGCCGCCAACCGGTTGATCGTTTGTGTTTTCGACTCGCCTGGCTTTTGGATGGGTGGTGGACTGATAGTGGAGTGGCATGGTGCTTCTTCGCCCAGTTCGATCGGGGCCATTCAAGTCGACTGATACTCTGAAGATGTTGTTGTTGGATGTGTGTGTTCATCGTGGTCAGCACAGATTCATTTCACCCGCTTCACCGTTTGGCGACTCCCCCCTCGGGTATCCCGTTGGGTCCCACCGTACTGCTTCGTCAGTGCACTTGGTATAGTGGGCACCTTCATGCCCAAAATAATCTTTCATGTACTCTGCAACTACAGTCAATACGAGAAAGCTTGCGGACTTGGGGCCGCTTTTTGCTTTGTGACTTCAGCCCCCCAGCCTGTATGCCATTGACCATACAAGAAAATGGCTGGCTGATTTTTTCTAACTTTCTTTGTTTTTTAGATTCAGGTTTTGAGACCAACACCAATTAACAATTATAGTATTCAAAATTGGGGCTTAAAATCATAAAATCTCAGTCATATCGGCATAGTTCAAAGTTTTGGCAGGGTATTGTCAATAAGGTTTTGTGTGTTATGACAAGTTCCTTGCTAAAAATTTTATGTGAAAGTTGTTTATGATTTTAAGTCTGAATTTTGAATACCATAAATCAACTTGTCATCAAAAAATGGGACTGATTCCCCCTGCCATGTGAGGACCAGCCTCAAATCCTCCATCTCCCTCTGATCCAACCGCTCATGCATGACTCTAGCAACAGCTTCTGTGCTCTTTTTTTTCTCTATATAGTCACCTTTGAAAATAAAATGGATGCTCAGCTCACTCATTGCAAATCTACCAGGCTACATGAAATCTGGAATGATGTTTTCCTCTTGGATTTTACTGGAATCTCTGAAATCCTTGAAACACTCATTCAATGCCAATATCTGCACCACCAATCCGAGCTAATCACCTGTGAGGGATATGTCCTAGCCAAGGTATTTAAGATAACACATTCAAACAGGTCCTGCGCACCTCTAAAGATAGTTTTATTTATGCTTTGAATGAAATATGGGACCATGAAGTTTTCATCCCTAGATGCAATCTACCCCAGCTCCCTATACCTCATCAACTTGTATTTAGGCTTGATCCACTTGGAACTTTGGAAATGGTTCTTTGATAGGCAGTTTTTGCTGAAACCTGAATGTAGGGCAAGGAAAAATTCATGTTAAGTCATTTCAGCTCAACAAAGATTGGCTGGGTTGATTTCAGCACATATTATACAATGGGAATCATGATTCACTTAGCTTGGTTGAGTTTTTGGGAAGTAATTCATGATTTATATTGCAAACAAGGATTGTCTGATATAAAAAATCAAGCAATGAAAAATTTTAATCAGAAATTTTTTTGGAACTGTACCATTTCATGGATCCAAAAAGCATTCAAGAAACATCCACAAAGACCCACAAAAGCAAAAAAAAGAAAAAAAGCAGAAAGAAATGGTGGTCTAATAGAACAATATAACATCTGATAACTTCCATGGCACAATCTCCAAGAACTCCATGAGAGCAATGTGCCCAAACAAAAAACTTCCATAAAAAATCAGGTGTCCATTTTTAGAAATCATTGAGCACAGCTTTAAAAAATTTGATGGAAAATTTTTCCTGCAGCACCTACACCACAGGTTATGGTTGACGGTTGCTTGACGGAAAAAAAAAAGTCGGCCAGACGTGCCTTGACCCCAGCCAAAAAATAGGCGTGCGTTGTAGCGGGGGGAGTCGGTAGCCACCGTCGGCGTGACTTACTGCGCAGTCTTGATAGCTGATTTCAGTCTGCCAGATGTCGGCTTGACTCAACCAGTGTGCTTGTCGTCATGCCGCACCGTTGGCATTCCGTTGCCACCGCTGTAGCCTCTGCGACATCCCTTGCGCTGTGGCTTCGCCAATGAATTCCTGGTGTTAACGTCAAGCCCGCAAAGGCGGATACGTTGAGTCAACGCAGCCCTTGGCAGACAGACAGCACTCTGTGCCATCGGTACGCGGCCCACGTCACAGCAGATGGAGTGCTGACATTAGGCCCAGAAATAGGCATCTGACAGACATTGCAGTTTTCTGGGTGACTCCACAGTTGGAAGACAAAGAGAAAATTATACATACAAATAACGATGATCAGAGTAGAAAAAAAGCGGAATAAAGAAACAAAAGTTGATTTCATGCCATTTCCATATCCGTGCTGGATTGATTGCGGGAGTTGGAGAGAGCAAGAGCTTCGTGAACCTCACACATTGAGGGGACAGTAAGGCTCAATTTTGGGATATCAAAAAAAAAATTTCTCTAATGAGAAGAGCACTTGTCCTTATCCAAAACAAGCTGGGCATTCCTAATGAGCAGAAACAAGGTTCACAGGGCTAGCTGATCTTCTGCTCTGAGTTTATTGCAGATGAGAAGGTGTCAATGGTGGAGACTGATACTATCTATAGATTGATATTGGATTGGTGTTGGAAAGTCTTCAGCTGGCCTGCACTCCACTGACTTCAAATTACCTGTTAACCTCACTGACCCAAAAGAAGTATATATGTACAAAGCCAAGGGACCTTGATTTCCTTTGTACTCAGGTAAAGAACAGCTCAACCAATGTTAAATCAGTTGAGTGTAGCTCAGCCACACATGGGTTTGTGAAACCTTAAGGCTGGCAGTGTCATTGTTCACCTTCATTATTGGGTCTAGCTCACCAGAGTAACTAGAGCATGCCTGTTCGGAACCGGTCTTTTGATTGAGATTCTTTCCGTCTCCAGAATGTTTGTCAAAAGCTGGCATCCACGAGTCGGAGGCCAGATATGGAGTAAGATTAAGATTGTTGATAGAACAGAATGGACGCACAAACTCACCAGGGTACGTAGGTGGCTCTGCTGGTGTGGTTTGACGATAGGCTTGGAGCAATGCAGGATCATCATTGAGTTGACCAGGGGATAGATTATCTTCTCTCCATTCATCAGGCTGTTTGTCAACGGCATCCTAGGTAAGTGAAATCAAAATTTGGTTAGTCTGAATCAACCCAAAGGCCAGCGAGCAAATGCAAAGATACCAAGCATAGATAGTATAGGGTTTTTTTGGAAGTGCGCCAAGCTTGTTCGGGCTGTTTGAGTAAGCCTCAAGAGTTGGCATGAGAAAAGTCATGCGGGCCTTATTTCGTACAAACTCCTGATAAGAACAAAAGCGGAGAGTCAGTGGGGTACAGTTACAGGTTCTTTAGAGCACGACACACTCTAAACTGATCACCAAATACATGAGAAACCTGAGTTGCCCTTGATTGGCCTTGCTGACTGGAGGCAACAATGGCGTAAACCATGTTAGCATGTCTCTCAGGTGTAGGACACTAGGGGACAACACAATCAATCAACATCAGCACCAAATGAAGCAGGACAACTGTTAAAGGCCATGACGGTCACA
Organism: Puccinia novopanici; assembly: GCA_004348175.1. Classification (NCBI taxonomy): domain Eukaryota; kingdom Fungi; phylum Basidiomycota; class Pucciniomycetes; order Pucciniales; family Pucciniaceae; genus Puccinia; species Puccinia novopanici. Next base: position 14,093 of record SMGU01004896.1, read on the forward strand.
ACTTATCATGAAGATACATACCATGCTTGCTTGTCGAGCAATCTTTGAATGTTCTGCATCAAGATGGTGAAGATTTTGTAAGGTGGTACACACTGAATCGAGATTGGCCTGGGAGCTTGGGTGGATGTTATTTGCATGTTGAGGTGAATTGGGGGCAAGCGATTCATTACCAGGAAGATCTTCGTTTGGGATGGTGGGGGAGTGCATTGATCTAGGGCTGCCTTTGGGGGAGTCATCTTCTTGAGGAACAAATGAAGCAGCTGGGTCCCCATAATCTCCAAACATTGGATCGTTTGGGTCCATGATCAAAGGAAATCTTCTTATTGGAAGGTTATTGAAGAGGAAAAAGGTCGATTTGTGAAGGTCAGAGGAGGAGCGGCAGTGCAAAAACGTTTTAAATGGTTGATCAAAGAAAACATGTGATTGGCAGAGAAGGTGCATCAATGCGAAAAATCATTAAACGGTTTCCCATTTCAATTTCAACGGTCAAATAAACGGTCAATGACGTACATTTTTTGCTTTTGAATCTCAAAAATTAAACGAACCTTTTGAAAAACACAAGATGGGAGATTCAACAGATCGATGTCAATTTTGTATAACACAAAATAGACTAAAGGGTACTGACATGTTTTTAACAGACTTTCTTGAACAGAATACTTCAAAAGGAACAAAGTTCCTGTGCGTCATTTGTGGTGGCAAAGGAACTGGCAACAAGAAACGACATTGTCTCAACGAACGACACATAAACCTTGCTCGTCAGGAGGATGCGCGTCACCAGAGGGATCGAGATCGTGTCGTCGAACTTGGACGTTGGAACCAAAATGACCCAATAAATACCAACATTCCATTAGGACCGTTGATTGGACAGTCTGCCAGTATGCGTGAGGGAGTCAGTTCTGACGTAGATGAGGTACAAAGTGAACAGGGCAGCATTCCACTTAGCATTTTTTCAGAAGAGGAAGCCGCAGAGGAAGAAGAAGATACACTGACGTGGGAGGACTTACTGGGAGTGGCAGTCGAGCAAATTCATTCTGATTCTGGATCAGATGGGGAGGCAAGCAAGTGTTTGGGGCCAGACAATAACGATGAAGAAGGTGAAATTGACAAGATGATGCCTGAAGATTCAGTGTGGTTTCATTTTTTAAACAAAGAGGTAAGAACAGATTTATCAGCTCACGGATCATGGAACATGAATTTAATTGAGAGTCAAGACCCACCTATTTTTGTAGTATCTTGTTGGATCTTTACTTGTTGGATACCTTCACAAGCTTATCTCCTGGGACATGTTTCATCAAATTCGCAGTGTACTCAAGTTGTGCAACGTAAATTTGCCATGGTGGGAGGCATTGAGGAGGACACGTGCTAAGATTCGCCTGATGAGTCAACATTCAATTGTTGAAGATAAGTCAGTCTTTGGGGAGCCAATCTTTGGTCTTGATCCTAAGCAATTGATTTCAGATGTGAGCACATACCTTTTTCCATCAAGTTCGTGTTGGTTTATGGAATAATTTAGCTGAATTTGGACTGTCTTTCTAGGATTTGATGAATCCTTTGGTTGCACCACACTTGGATTTCCTCCCGGGAGATGTGCACAGAGCAGACATATTCAACACTTCTCAATCTTCAAAGTGGCTCAAGCATCTCTCAACCAATCTCCGTGTCCCAATGGTTGCCTCTAAATCAAATGATAATCATTACTACACATATGAGCCAGCTCAACTCAAGAACAGAGACATCGTAGTGCCCATTTTTTTCTACATGATGGACTCCAATACCTTTGTGAAATGTTATACGCCAACATTCAAAGAAACTCACAATCATTCTGCCATTGAAATCCAGATTGTGGAGAATATTGAATTTGATGACGCCGCGCTGATAACTGTACCATTGGACGACTTCAATGTGGCCTATCCTGATATTACAATGAGGAGTAAGACGAAACTTTCACAATACTGTGGAAATCAGATGCATGGTAAATTGCGAATTGCTTTTGGCCTGCAAAGAAAACTTCTGATCAAAAGTTCTATTGAAAAGAGATGGGTCGGAATGATTGCATTTGCAAGAGACAGATTGCGTTACCTAATCCTTGGCGAATTAAAGCAAATGGACGAATAATACGTATCTTCAGAGCTTTTGTATTGTCAGCCTTCAAGTAGATTCAAGCTATTAACCCAGAGCTTGAGGGTCTAAATCAGGAAGGTTGATGATGTGAGGAATTCAAAGCTTGCGTCTGGAACAGTGTTTGAGGATATGTTGAGGACTGTCAACTTCAAGAGAGTGATGTGAGGATATCTTTTGGAAATGTCGAGGAATGTTTTAAGATAAATTGTTATCTCATCTTGAATTTCTGGGGACATAGAAATGAGCAAGATACAAGATATATAGA
>SMGU01004897.1:0-17555 GCA_004348175.1 Puccinia novopanici
TTATTTTTTTATTTTTTTATTTTTTTATTTTTTTATTTTTTTATTTTTTTATTTTTTTATTTTTTTATTTTTTTATTTTTTTATTTTTTTATTTTTTTATTTTTTTATTTTTTTATTTTTTTATTTTTTTATTTTTTTATTTTTTTATTTTTTTATTTTTTTATTTTTTTATTTTTTTTATTTTTTTTATTTTTTATTTTTTATTTATTTTTTCATTTTCTGGCCCACAGACATATCAAACCATCTTTATCACAATAAATAAACTGCCAAGCAATCTTGGTGGCCTTGTTTTCTGATAGCATAGAAGGGCGGAGCTTGCAACTCATCCATCCCCTTCTCAATTCAGAAAAAGTGTTTCACAACACCTTTTGAGTCTTACACCGGCCTTTGAAATGACCCTTGCATTAGTTGTGTTGCCCTCCATTGGAAAAGAAAACGTACTGAAAACAACTCCAATAAACCATCTGCGGGCCTACTCTACTTGCTGCTAAAAGGGCTCTGTTGTTATCCCCGTGGTTTACAACAGCATCCAATACCAAGAAATTCTCAAGTAGCTTCTGACTTGCAAAGAGCCAGGTCAGCTTCAAATATCTATCCATTTCCATTTTTCAATGCTGACATGACTATCTCATCCTAGATAAGACACTTTCAGTATAACATCTGTGCATTCAACAATGCTCTGTCCTTTGCTTCTTGCGGGGCTTGGCTTGAAAGATCTACTCAAGGCAATCAGGTGATTTTTTCACTTTCTGTGTCAACAGCTCTCTATATCACAACATCAGGGCTGTCTTCCTTCAACCTGTGCAGTCCCTGAATTCACTCAGATTTATGTAGGCAGAGGCAGTGGGCTTCTCAAAGATCAGGTACGAGTGTACCAGTCTTGCATTCATTTGGATCCCCAAATCATGCTCAGGCTCCAAAAATTGGCTCCATGCAAACAACCACTATGCCCTGTTCTATTGCGATTATCAATCCCTAATCCGCTGAAATATAACTTCTCAATTTGTTCTCAGGGCCATTAATTGGCCAGAGGCTCATCCTTGTGTGTTCAACAGACCTCAAGTTCAATAGATAGCCATGGTTGTGTAATTGCATGAAGACAAAGAAATTGGACCTTGAAATATTGTATTACAACCATTCTCCAACTCTAACCATGTCCAGCATATCTGATGTGGTACCCTATCCTTTTTCCATATGGACAACAAGTATGGGTCCATGGGTTTGAAGCATTTTACAGATGTTCATCCCTTTTGCATTGTCACTTTTATATATTCTACTAAACCCAATTCCTTTTAGCCCGCACTTTCTCTCAAATGGAATGGTATTCTTCCATCATTTTCAACAAGCCAGGCAGGTTCTTGGCCATACTTGCAGCATGCAACCTCTTCCAAGAGTTCATTTCTGATCTCTACCTCTGCATTGAGCGTTCTTGGCTCAACTTCTACAGGAACAATCAAGTGGCTATCAAAGCATACATATGCTCAGGTGCTGAAGAATAATCTTTACTAATTCTGATATCCAGGTGCCAATTCATTTTTCCATCCTCATTTTCTGGCTCCCCTTGGAATATGATGCAACTTTATCAGTACTCCATTGCCAACATTTTTCAATACAGCAATCCTTCTTTATTCAATATAACCATGAACACCAATCCCCATTGGCCTGATTTGCTTGCCGGATTACCACTAGATCTTATCGCCTCCAATTGCCCCAACTTGGTGGCAAGGGTCTTTTGAATGAAACTGATGGCTCTGATGGAAGATCTCACTAAGTATCATTGGCTCAGGAAAGTTTTATCATTTGTTTACACTATCAAATTCCAAAAGCTTGGTCTTCCTCACACACTCATCATCCTCATCCTTGACCCTGCCAGCACATCACACACCACCCAGCGGGTTGATTTGCTTATCTTAGAAAAATTACCAGATCACGTCACTGAATCCCAACTGTTTGATATCATATCAAAGTGCATGATTCACAGTACCTGCAACCACTCATCAATATTTTGGAAAGATGGAAAGTGCGGCTGAGGCTTTCCTAAACCATTCAACCATTACACAGTATTTTGTCCCAACATGTACCCCAAATACAGAAGGATAGATGGTGGCAGGTTCATTCTCAAACACAATTTTTGGTTCCACAAATGTGGTCCCATATAATAAAGTCCTTTCCCTCAGATTTGGTTGCCACATCACCATCAAAATCCCCTACACATTGCCGCAATCAAGTACCTATTCAAATACATCACCAAAGGGATTGACCAAAGTGCCATTTTCATAGATGACAGCAATGAGACTCAAAAGGTTTTTACCAGCTGTTACATTGTCCCTTCCAAAGGCAAGTGAAATCAACCCTGTTACTCTTTCTACCACAACCAGCTGACTTCTTTACATAGCTATGTATTTTACAAATTTTACTATACTCCCCTAGCTTATATTAAATCTAATTCACCTTTATTTCCTTGGTTTGGATATGGAATTCATGCTTTCCATTTTTTCTCCATAAAATATTTTCCACTATCCCACACACCTTCCCTTTCCCTCCTCACAAAAAAAGCAAGAGATTCCTGAAGCATCCCAACTACAAACCTAAAGATATACACACTCTTTGCATGTATTTCAAATATTGTGTGACTGAAGCACCAATCTGGATTCCCAGTTTTAAATTCAGGAAGATCTAAATTTAAGAAAGATCAAACATTTCTTTTCAGGTTGAAATCACCTTCATTGCTGGTAAGAATGACATTCCTTTCAAGGAAATTGGCCACGTAGATATTTTCTCTGTAAGAGATTTAACTTGATTTGTCTATATGAAAGCTGGCTGTTATCACTCAGGAAAGCTTGCAAATCAATTTCTGGACCTTTCTTCAGATACTGAGAACGCCAAAATACCACATCCTACCACTTTCACAGATTTGGATATATTCCAACCAAACCCAGCAAATCACACATGTATTTCTTTTTTGAGGTGCATGCCTAATTCCAAGAGTTCATTCAAAATCTGAACACTATACGTGTCTTTCTTGCTTTTTTTTGGTAGTGCACAACTAGCCTAATCACAAAAGCATCAATTAAAATAAAACATTATACAAAAAAAATAACACAATTAAGGGCAAGGGACTAATTGTGTCACCTTCTCCAAACTTTATACACATGAAATTAACACCAGAAAAGTGGTGATTTGAAAGTCCACACCAATCAGAGATTCAAAAAGTGAGTCATTTGGCATGAAGTGCTGTGAACCAGGAGTACTCATAGGTCTTAAAGAGGAGTGGCCATCATGATGAGTCTCCCGTTCTTGCCCCTGGCCCCTTTTTCAAGGGGGATACCCGCCCACTAGTGACAAAAAAGGAAGTCTCAGGTCGGCTGTTCAATCGCTTATGGGGAGGGTGCAACATGAACGGCTCAATAAAGCCACGCTCACCTTTGAACCACATGTTTCAAGAATTCTCCTAAATGAGTCTCGGACATCGCTTGGTTCTGTTTATGTAGCGTCATAATCAGACAGGATTCATCAGGGTCACCAGGTAACTATCATCCCAGCTTGAGAAAGAACTCTCATATATTAGACACTCACGCCACTATTTCCGAGTCGTCTGATGTGAATACGGCCACCTGTCAGTGCATAAAGGCAGAAAATTGGGTCAGACTTAATCCAGGTAACTCCTTTGGGAGTCTATATATTGGGTCACTAAATTGACTCACAAAACAAGTTTTCACTGTTTTTTTGACGGCATTGGTGGGTCTCTTTCCATCGTCTGAGAAGCGCCCATCAGCTGTTGTGGGCAGCGCGTCAAAAGCCCTGAAACATTCAACAGAGGAAAATATTCAGGCCCACAATTATCTGGATCAAGTGGACAAAAAAAAGGGAAGGAAGACACTAGTGAAGCTGAAAACATCAAGCCCGACTTACGCGGCACAGTCTTCCAATTTTTTGAGGGACCTCGTGCCTTGCTTGGGCTCTATACAGACTGGCTTCCCAAAGGGCGCATCATCCTCGATGGTGAAGGGCAGCTTCCCCCTTGCTCTAACCTTCAAGACAGCCCCGGCAATCCCGGGTACAGGAAAAGGAGACTAAAACGCCTCAAGAAATAGACATGGCATGGTTGCGTCAGCCGGGCCTGATGGGGCTTTTGTTGAAGTCCCCAAAATTCGACATGTTTCATCGAAAAGAAAAAAGAAAAGATAGAGACTGACCGATTGCTTGCATTCATGGTACATCTTGTTGAAGGCCGCTTCAATGTCTTTCTTGCGGCTGATGAAAAGAGGAAAAGAGTGTTGGAGATAAATGGCTTGAAGGCTTAACCAGCACCTTATTCAACGACAGGCTTGGGAAAGCAGGTTCCTGAACTCACATGACAGTCTGAGGTTTTTTCTCGACGATCACCTATCAAGACGAAGGCGTATAATCAAGATAAGCGGGTTGAAACCCAGAAACAAGATTGCAAAGTGTGAATACAAGGGTGAAGGGCGCACAACACAGGTTCCGAAAGCCCTTTCGACATGTAATTCGTCTCGAGGAAGGGTTGTGTCCTGTTCGTAGATGATTTTGCCGTATGCCCTGATCACCCATTGGGAAAGAGGAATAAAAGATGACAAGAGCATGCATGTGGATGAGTTTGCCTAAGATGCGCTAGGGATTGGAACAGGCCAATGTGTGTCGATTTGAAGCAGACGAAAACCAACACCTAAAACGCACTTTTGACAATCAGTCCATAGGATGCTAGATGTGGGGCACTTGGCGCCCACTTGGGAGAACTGCGGGCTCGGAGCAGGCAGGTCAGGACCATCAGGAAAAGAGAAGGGGCAATCATCGCTGGACTTGGGGAGCTTTGGCGAGGCGATTTACAAGTGGAAGGTGCCAAAGAGTCGGGGGTGTGGAGATCGCTGATATAGGGTATATTCACCAATTGTACACAGAAAGGGTTAAGCAGCTGAGGGCTCATCGTGCCTTGAGCCAGCCACCTTGAAGTGTGCCCAGTGCCGTATATCCCGCGTGGTTGCTGGGTGACCGGTGGGAATGGGGCGCCTGCATTATAATGTTCCACAGATCTCGGCAGTCAACAGGACTCCTATCATCGGTGATGGAACAGACTGCCAGTTCTGTTGGAATGACAACAACTACCATTCCTCGCAAACAGACCAATCCGATGACTTGTGGAATCCTGCAAGGGGGAATGAATGCTGATGGGCGCCTTCAGTGGCCCCGGCCTCGATCTAAGAGCCGGCGACCAAGGTGACTAGCACTCGATGTACTTGAGCTCGGTTTGCTTCTGTTGCACCGGTTGAAGTTACAAAGATGATTATTATCAAAAGCACATACCTAGTCTCGGAATAAACTGACTCCGATTAAACTTGGATTTGTGCCTCATTTGTTTAGACTCATGTTGTACAATGGAGACTCTGCTTCCGCTCTTTCAATCATGTGGGTAACCATACAACTCCGCTGGTAAGATCAATTTCTGCAGAGAGGCCCTCCAGATAATCTTACAGTCCCACAGCCTGGATTGATCAAAATAGCGTCTCCTAGCGTCTCCCAATGTAGATCATTGACGAGGAAGAGCTCAAATACGTTGGGGCTTACACAAGGCGGTCCAAGTAACTGATCTTGGGTAGTATATTTCAGGGTGACTAACGACCATCAATTTTAAGGGGGCGACTACCTTCAGAGTCCAACTCTTAAATGATCGGGACACCAGTGTCCAACTCTTTGACAATCTCTTCGCCAGTGAGACCTTCCAATTGCATAATGATCGAGCTGTTGGTGGAAAAAGGTATGAATCAGATTGTTTGGCGCATGTATTAAATAGGACATACAATCCGTGCCTTACCGCAGGGAGTTCCTGTGGGCAGCCACCAAGACCTTCTTTCCCGCCAAAACTTTAGGCTTGATTTGGGCGTTGTAGTAGGGGAGGGTTTGCATGGCCGACATTTCCGCACTCTCGCCATTGGGGGGAGGAACATCGTAGCTTCGTCGCCAGGTGTGGACCTGCTCCTCGCCCCACTTCTTGCGAGTATCATCCTTGTTCAGGCCACTCAAGTCGCCGTAGTCCCTTTCGTTTTGGTCCTTCTCGATCGGAATGTTCTTCTGACCAAGCACCTCGAGAACAATGTCCAGAGTCACCTGCGCCCGGCGCAACGCAGAGGTGTAGGCACAATCAAATACGAATCCTAGCTTCTTGAGTCTCTCCGCCGGCATACGGTAAACAAGTTCTTCTCTGGCAAAGAAAAAGTATCATAATGATGAGCTCAAGATTTGAGATTCTGGTGAAAGATGAGGATAACCTACCATTCCGTTCACTTTCACCGTGACAGATCAAAACAGCCTGTGTATTGTTGACTGGAAGTAAATCAGTTCCATAGAGCCTTCTGCTCACAATGATTATATCCAGCAGCTACAAACAACGTTGTTAGAGCTTGACATCCTGCCGAAAAGGAATCTCGATATGGCTTTCAAGTGGGTCTTTCGGAATTTATATTAAAAAATCAGTTTATGTCAAACAAAGTGAAATAGCCAGAGAGATCAGCCAAGATTAAATTGGATGAGCTCAACCAAGTCATGTGACCTCCAAGTTTTTGTTCTGTTGGACCATGTGGGTCTTTTATTAGAGGTGTTCACATTGACCTGCTTGACTTCTGATGTGACTTGAATTTCTTCCTTTTTGGTTTTGAATTCAGTCACCTTTGAAACTCAATCCATACCTGTGGTACCTGCAGGAATTCCCTTTGGGTTGAAAGCCCCTTGAGTTACAGATCTACAGCCTAGGAATCTATTTTTCACCACTGAATAAGCTCTACAAGCCCTTTAAATCTGACTCTGTAGCAGGTTGCAAAACCCAAGTGAAGTCCTCCACTGATACATGATGGCAAGTTGTTGGGACAACCATACCAAGTGGACTAATAGGGCTGAGCTCTATTGAGCAGAATCTTATAATATGAGGTCCAGAAAAACTTGTGAAAAGTAATTTCAAGCTTTTGCAACGCACAATTTTAAAAATTCTGGCAAATATATGTCATGGGCCTCACTTTCAGCATATATTTTGACTAGACTCCTTAGCTTGGATTGAATGGAATTCACCCTAATTCACATTTATTTCCTTGGCTATGATCTGAGATCCATGCTTCCATGTTTTCTCCATACAGTCTGTTTTACTATCCCACAGGCCTTCCCCTTCCCTTCTCACAAAAAGGCAAGTGATTCCAGAAGCATACTGTCACGTGCTGACTTGGCTCACCATCAAATCAAGAGCTGCTTGTTCAAAAGCACGTGACACTTGACCAAACAAACACCTCCATTGCTTTTTGACACACAACACCAACCAATGAAAGCTTGACATTTCTTTGATCCAAATTCAATCACACATTTCAAACTTTGACTTTCATGAAGGATTTTCAAGATTTGACCAACAACCTTTTTCAGCAAATCTTGTTCCTTCTTCTCGGCTAGCTTGGTCTTACCCTTCTAAGCCTATGCTCAGTCCCCTCTTCCTTGCTCCTTGGCATGACATCATTTGTCAAAGATCAATCATTCAACACCAGCAAATATCCCTCTTCATTTTCAATCAAACATCTCATAGTTTTGAGTGATCAATCTGATCTTCCTCTGGGATGTTTTAAGCATGGTTTTACTTCATGAAATCACTCTTCTTTGCTTTTAACATTGCTGATATTTCTCCATTGAGCTTGAGCATTTGTTTTCAAATATATAAACTATTGTATTCTATACACTCTCTTCTTTTTTCCTCAGTTAATTAATATTGAGTATTTTTGCATCCATCTTATTGTGCCAATAGCCATTGCCCTGTTGAGCTTATCTTTGTCAAACATTGAGTTAATAGCTTTGAGATACTTCAAAAGAGCCTCTATTCCATTCCTCAAACTTTCCCTCAGTGCTCCAACCAGCTAAATCCCTCTTAGTAGGTTGGGTTGGTTGCATGACACATACCAAGCACAAACCCAAAAATATACACACTCATTGCATGCATGTCAAATAGTGTATGACTGAAGGACCAATTTGGATTTCCAGGTTTAAATTCAGGAAGATCTCAATTCAAGATAGATCCAACAGTTCCTATCACTTTGAAATCACAGGAATTACTGAAACCTCTGATTTGGTCCATCTGGATCTTGTTTGCTTAGAATCTCCAGGAATCCCCCAGAACACAACCTTATTCTCCTTTTGGCATCAACTCTGGTTCATTAAATTGTGGGCCTTTTTCCAATGTTTTATTAAATTGTCCCCAACAGTAAGAACCTGCAACCTCATCTTAAAAGCCGCCTTCATTTGATCCATTTTTTTTTTCACATCTGTATTTGTAGGATTGACTTGTCACTGCCAGGGCTTCTGGAAACTTCCTCAGTCCCATTGATCAACTGAGCCCAAATGCCTTCAAATATGTTGTAAATATTGACTTGGTGTGCCATCTGATTCATCTGCTTCCCAGGCCCAATAAAGAAATTGCTGACTAATTTTTTGCAGTTGGGGAATTGTAAGCTTAACTTTGGCCATCCTTTCTTTCCCCTATGCTGATGAACAACTTGATCTGTAAACAACACCATCAAGGTCACCTTGAAAAATTCTTGACACCCTCAAACCAAATATAACAACTTGGAGCTCTTCTGGAACACCTATCCAATCACACATGTCATCAGCCAACACTGGGGTGAATGCATTATCTCAAGCTTTAGTGGTTGAATTTGGGCCCCATGGTATTTGTTCTAACATCATTGCACCAGGTAAATTGTCTCTCCCCTTTTGCAGATAGGGAAGCTTCCGACCTGACTAAGTCATCCATTATCTAGGGCTCATCAGTGATACCCAAAGGCATCTCTTGTTTGAGCACTCCCAAATCACAAAAAACCATACTTCAAAATATACCAGTCCAATTTTTTGGCACCTGAGGTAACAAAAGACCAAGCTTATGTCAAAAGCAACAAGTAACATGATCATTCTAACCCCCCATTCTCCTTCCTCCAACCATACCAATCAAATGACAAAAATAACTAAATAACAAGTTGAAATTGCCAATGCAGCAATATTCCTGTTTTTGCCAGCTTCCTCTGATATCCATAAACATTTGCAATTTCTCCCCAAGAAAAAATGTCAAATTGGGCTGGGGAAAATATGTTTCTTTTTCCAAAGGTAAACAAAGTGATAAACTGAGCATGCTCAGCCAAAAAAAAGTGCCAAACTCAGCAAAAATCATGGGACAATGTTTTGATGAGTTTTTTTTGTGGGTCTGGTAGGCCCATTGGGCCTGATCCGGGCCTGCCCCAAAAACACAATAGTCCAGCATTGGAGATCATTAGCTTTTCCTGAACACCCCTTTGATGCTCGCCCAATGTTCTTTTGAGGAAGGCCCAGATTAGGCCCAGATTAGGCCCACATGGCCTTCCAGGTGAACCAAACAAAAACTCAGCAAACCGTTTTCCAATTATTTTTGCTCAGTTTGGCACTTTACATTTTTGGCTGAGGATGCTTGGTTTGGCACAGTTTTATCAACTTTTGAAAAATTAACAAATTCCCCTGCCCAATTTTTGAAATTCCCTTTGGGGGGAAATTCAAAATTTTTGTAGTGTAAGTGGGCTTGTTTTGAAAAAACTCATTTTGCAGAGAATTGGGAGCATGAATTTTTGCAGAAGCATTTGACATACTTTCCATTTGTATTTCAGCTACATATCCCACATTTGCAAATTTCCAATCCTTGAAAGACAGTGGAACAGAGATTAATCATGATCTTGGCCCTCCTTATAATTTATGTTTGCATTGTCCATTCCTGCATCAGCAGCTTGTGACAAATTGTGTTCATCAAATCTAATTGGGGCACCAATCCCATACTCTTTACTATTTGAAAACAAAGCTTGGTCCATGCCAGTTCTTGAGAGATTTAATTCAAAAAGGGCAGTGACCTTTGCTTTGTCTTGGTACAAAGCATCTAGCCGGTGGTAGAAGAGACACTTGCTTTCTAGTAATTTGTAAAATTCCTGAGCCCCATTCTTGTTTTTACTACCTGAACCAGTATTTTCTTCAAATTTCCTGAAATACATGTATTTTTTTTCCATCAGTTGATGCACTTTTGCAGTTGTTGCCCGTTAAGCATGAGTTCCACATTCAGTTGGTTGAGCCAGGGTGCAAATACTTCAAATTCCTGTACTTTGGTCATTTTCTTGACACCAATGGTAGTTTTGGAGCTGTCTACAAACAATGTGGTGTAATTCTTTGAGTCTTTGAGGTAAGTCATGGCATTTTTGTAATCTTCAATCAAAAAATCCTTTCCCCTAGCCTTGAATGTGTCTGAATTGGATTGAGATTGAGTAATATGACTTGAGCAATTCAACCTTTGGCATTGACTTCAAGATTTCCACTCTTGATCTTTCACCATTTTGTGTTCCTTTTCTTCGCGCAGACAAGCCTGTTCTTCCTCAGCTCAATATGCAGTCATTTCAGCCTTTGTTTGGCAGCAAAGTTTCACTGGGGGGTTGTGAGTTCCATTTGTGCTGTTGGCCACTTGATTGGTACATGATTGGGCAGTTGATTTTCCTAAGCTAACATTTGATATAGTCTTTTGCAGAGGTGAATCACTCAACTGCATTGGTGCCACCTGGGAATAAGAAAAAAAAGACAGGGTCATCAGTATCCAGGGAGAGGATTGACCTGGAGAGATAAGAAGTGGAAAGATAGGATAATTATGCCAGATGGAGACTGTGCACATGAATCTGAGGTTTGACAATATGATAAATTCAATTCAGTTGTGATATGGCATGGAGAGTTGTGGATTATATAAAAAATTAGAATACCTGAACATCCTCCATGAGAATACCTGAACATCCTCCATGAGAATACCTGAACATCCTCCATGAGAATACCTGAACATCCTCCATGATTTGTCAGCTTTTGGATATTGTGGTTGGATATGGTGTTTTGTAAGGATAAGGTTTAGTGGTGTGGTTGTTGTATGATGGGTTGTTTGCAGGGGTTGGGTTGAGTGTAAATTTTTGAAGTGGTCGGGGAATTTTAAGGATAATTTTTTAAGCAAGTAGATGTCAGGCATCAGACAAGCATAGCTCTGGGGCTGCTTGTGCTTAAATTTTAAATAAGGTTAAGCATAAACTTTTTTTGAGCAAGCAAAAATGTTCAGTGAAATGTGCCTAAAATGCCCCTACATGAACCCCCCTATTACTACCTTCCCTCATTGCAATACATATATGCTAGCAGGTTTCATTTAAGGCTTCCATCATCAATGTCTAATTAAGGTTTATCCTCTCTTGCCAGCCAATTTGGCTGGGAAACTTTGCTGACATATAACCCATCAAGTGCTAAAATTATCCTGCATGAACTGTGCTAGTTTCATCTTTCACAAAAGGCCCTTGGTTCAAGCCCACCTGAGTGAAACTCCCTTCACAGTGGCCTTGCAAAACTAGGCTATTTTAACATATACTCAATAGCATATCCCTTAAATTTTATAACCCCATCCAAAGAACCTGATTTCAATTCCTGGTTGAAGCATATACTCCCACATCCTTTTCATCCACTTTTCTAAACAAATTTCATCATCCTTCATTTCTACACTCTTCATCCTTACTCATCCTTGGAAACTCTCATCATAAACAACCAAACATCAAGAAGGCCATCATTTAAGAATTCAACTTTTTCCCTCACTCCGGCAGTCATTTAATAGCAACAACATTGACATATTCCATCAATCAAAGACTCATCATGAACATAATCACTATCACTTGAAATAAATCTTCCAAGCTTACCTTAGTGGTCTTTTTTTCTCATAGTATAGAGAGGTGAAGCTTCCAACTCCATCATACCTTTCTCCATTCCGCAAAAGGGTCTAACAAACACTTTTGAGTCTTACATGATTGAGCCCTGGGATGCAGCTCATAATAGAGATGAGGATAGGTCCACTCCAGTGAGTGGAGGGAGTAATATTTATGAGATCATGACACAGCTAGGAAGGGGAACATGCACCATGTTTGGGTCTGTATCACCCATGTTGCTGAACTCAATGTATACAACACCAAAGCAGAGATTGGAGCTGTATACTTTGCCCAACTAATTTTGAAAATTATTTTCTGAGTCAAACTGGCCATTGAGGGGCACTTTGAAATATTTTCATGATTTTAAAAACAAAATTCTCAATCAAATTCCAAAAGGAACAAAAATATTTTCAAATGGCATTTGCAATCTTTGCCCTAATTACAACAACATTATTCAGAATACAATCATAATAAAATGAGAACAGGGGCAAGGGAATAATTGTGTCACCTTCTCAAAACTATATCCACACAAAATTTACACCAGAAAATTTGGTGATTGGAAATTCCACACCAATCAGAGATTCGACAAGTCATTTGGCCTAACATGCTGTGAACCAGGAGGACTCATGGGTTACTGGGACTGGCAATCACGATGAGTCTTCCGTTTTTCCCCTTTGCCCCTTTTTCGAGAGGGATACCCGCCCACTAGTGACAAAAAAGAAGCCTCAGGTCTACTGTTCAATCGCTTACAAGGAGGGTGCAGCAGAGCGGCTCAATGAAGTCATGCTCACCTTCGAACCACATGCGTCAAGAATCCTCTTAAATGCGTGTCGGACATGCTTCTTGGTTCTGTTTATGTAGCGTCATAATCAGACAGGATTCATCAGGGTCACCAGGTAACTATCATCCCAGCTTGAGAAAGAACTCTCATATATTAGACACTCACGCCACTATTCTCGAGCCGTCTGATGTGAATACGGCCACCTGTTAGTGCATACCGGAAGAAAATCAGGTCAGATTTAATCAAAATAAGTTGCTTTGGGAGTCTAATGGGCTACTATGTTGACTCACATGACAAGTTTTCACCGTTTTATTGACGGAATTGATGGGTCTCTTGCCGTCATCTGAGAAGTGCCCGTCTGGCATTGTGAGTAGCGCGTCAAAGGCCCTACAACATTCAACGGAGTACAAGATTTAGGTCCACTTTTATATGGATCAAATCGACCAAAAAAAAAAGGAAGACACTAGTTGATCTGAAAACATCGGGCCTGACTTACGCGGCACAGTCCTCCGTTTTTTTGAAGGTTTCCAAGCCTTTCTTGGGTTCCATACAGACTGGCTTGTCGGAGGGCGCATTATCCTCGATGGTGAAGGGCAGGCTGCCCCGGACTCTTACCTTCAAGATAGCCCCGTCAATCCCGGGCACAGGGAAAGGAGACTAAAACGTATCAAGAAATAGACATGGCATGGCCGGGTCAGCTAGGCCTGATAAGGATGTTGTTGTTGAAGTCCCCAAACTTTGCCATGTAGCATCGAAAAGAAAAAGAAAAAAATAGAAACTGACCGATTCCTTGCACTCATCGTGCATCTTCTTGAAGCCTTTTTCAACGTCTTTCTTGTGGCTGATGAAAAGGGTAAAAGAGTTTGGGGAGATAAATAAATACACGGCTTGAAGGCTTAATCAGAACCTTATTCAACCACAGACTCGGGAAAGCAGATTCCTGCACTCACATGACAGTCTGATATTTTTTCTCGACGATGACCTATCAAGACGAATGCGTATAATCAAGATGAGCGGGATGAAAACCAAGAAACAAAAAATTACAAAGTGTGAATGCAAGGATGAAGGGCGCACAACGCAGGTTCCGTGGGCCCTTTCGATATGGGATTCGTCTAGAGGAAGGGTATCGTCATGTTTGTAGATAATTGTGCGTAATGCCCTGATCACCCCAGCGGGAAAGAGGAATAAGATATGACCAGAGCATGCATGTAGGTGAGTTGGTCCAAGATGCGCCCGGGGATGGAAAAGGCCGATGTATTTGAAGCAGACGAAAACCAACACCTAAAACGCACTTTTCACAATCAGCCCAGTGGACTTGAAGGCTCGGCTGGCACTGGGCGGCCGCTTGGGAAGAACAGCGGGCTCGGAGCAGGAAGGTCAGGACCATCAGGAAAAGGGGAGAGGCAACCATCGTTGGACTTTAGTAGTTTCAGCGAGGCAATTTACAAGTGGAAGGTGCCAAAAAGTCGAGGAAGTGGAGGTCGCTGATAGGATATATTCACCAATTGTGCACAGAAAGAGTTCAGCAGCTGAGGGCTCATTGCGCCTTGAGCCGGCCAACTTTAGGTGTGCCAAGTGCCGTATATCCCGCCGCCCTAACTCACAGTACTCGTGATCCGATGGTTGCTGGGTGACCGGTGGTGGCATTGGGGCTCCCGCATTATAATGTTCCACAGATCTCGGCAGTCAACAGGACTCCTATCATCGCTGGTGGAACAGACTGCGAGTTCTGTTGGAATGACAACACCTAGCATTCCTCGCAAACAGAACAGTCCGATGACCTGTGGATATCCTGCAAGGGGAAATTGATACTGATGGGCGCCTTCAGTGGCCCCGGCCTCGATCTAAGAGCCGGCAACCAAGGAGACGATGTTGAGTTCAGTTTGCTTCCGTTGCACCAGTTGAAGTTTCAAAGATGATCCTGATCAAAAGCGCATACCTAGTCTCGGAACATACCGGCTCCGAATAGACTTAGACTTATGCCAGATTTATTGAGACTCATGTTGTACAATGGAGACTCTGCTTCCGCTCTTTCAATCATGTGGGTAACCATACAACTCCGCTGGTACGATCCATTTCTGCAGAGAGGCCCTCCAGACAATTTTCCACTCCCACATCCTGGATTAATCAAAACAGTGTCTCCCAATGTAGATCATTGGCGGGGCAAGAGCTCAAATACATTGGGGCTTACACAAAGCGGCCTAAGTAACTCGTGGGTAGTATATTTCAGGGTGAATACAGACCACCAATCTACAATACATCACGCATCAAGAAATAAGAAGACCACTTTCTACAGAATTTCCCGCTAGGATGCATCGGATGAGTACTCGTTGAGGTCGAATCTTTGAGCAGCTCGCCAAGGACCCGCGTTCCTGCTTACGAGTTGACAACGGTGCACTTGAGCACTTTTCCTGGAGAGTAGTTTTCGGAGGATACAAACAAGAGGTGTCAGATCAACTGGCTAGACAAGGGAAAATTTAAGGGGACGACTACCTTCGGAGTCCAACTCGTAAATGATTGGGACACCAGTGTCCAACTCTTTTTTGACGATCTCTTCGCCAGTGAGACCTTCCAATTGCATAATGATCGAGCTGTTGGTTAAAAAAATGTATGAATCAGATGGTTTAGCGCATGTATTAAATGGGATATACAATCCGTGGCTTACCGAAGGGAGTTCCCGTGGGCGGCCACCAAGACCTTCTTTCCCGCCAAAACTTTAGGCTTGATTTGGGCGTTGTAGTAGGGAAGGGTTCGCTTGGCCGTCATTTCTAAACTCTCACCGTTGGGGGGAGGAACATCGTAGCTTCGTCGCCAGATGTGAACCTGCTCCTCGCCCCACTTCTTGCGAGCATCATCCTTGTTCAGGCCACTCAAGTCGCCGTAGTCCCTTTCGTTGAGGGCTTGGTCCTTCTCGATCGGAATGTTCTTCTGGTCAAGCGCCTCGAGAACAATGTCCAGAGTCACTTGCGCCCGGCGCAACGCAGAGGTGTAGGCACAATCAAACACGAATCCTAGCTTCTTGAGTCTCTCCGCTGCAAGCTTCGCTTCCTGGCGTCCCTTCTCAGTTAGTGCCGGGTCCTTGAATCCGGTAAACAAGTTCTTCTCTTCAACAGAAAAAGTATCATAATGATGAGCTCAAGGTTTGAGATTCTAGTGATAGAGGAGGGGAACCTACCATTCCATTCACTTTGACCGTGACGGATCAGAACAACCTGTGGATTATTGACCGGACGTACATCAGTTTCATGGAGCCTTTGGCGCACAAGAATGAAATCCTAGCAGCTACGAACAACGTTGTTAGAGCTTGACATTGAGGCGAAAGGAATCTTGATATGGCTGTCGAGCGGGTCTTTCTGAGTGTTTCGTACTTTCCGGACTGATCCGGACTGACCTCATCGTGGCTAGACCCCTCTCCACTGCGATCACGGAGCCCCTTGCCCCAGCGGCTTCATCAAAGCCGTCGCAGGGACGAGGACAATCCCCATCTTTTATGAAAATTATACCTCACCATATCGCCCGAAATATACGGTTTTATCACCAGCCGCTAGCTATCTGCTTCCCCCGCGGGATACTCTATGAAAGTTGGAGAGAATCAACTGTCTGATCACTCCTTATAAAATAATGGAGCAGAATTGATTTTAAGGAGAGGGAGATTTTGAAAAATATGGAAAGAATCTGAGTATAGAAATTCAAATCCTAAAGAGTGCCAGAAAAAAAAAAAGGTTGAAATTCTAAAGCAGAACCTCAAGGAATATGTTCAGAATTTTCAAGCCTGGTCTTCTGCAACTCAAACTAACAAGCACAACCATGAAGAAGAAATTGTATGATGTCAAGATATTTTTCATATATCAAAATTTATAACCATCCCACTGTAGAAAAATAGGCAGAGAGATCAGCTAACATAAAATTGGATGGGATCAACCAAGTCAGATTTCCTGTTCATCCTAACATACATCCATAAATCATACCAGATAAGTTTTCGTGTAGATTGAAAAGTACAAAGGGGCCCTGATATATCTCTGACTCCAAGAATATTTCCTTGGTTTCAGGGTAAAAATACCTGTCACATAAAAATCCTGGCTGCTGCCTGGAACATGCCAAAGTTGATTTGGGGTGTAACAAATATGTTAATTAAAAATAAAGATAAAAATATTTACAAATTTATCAAATAAAATGATAAAGTAAACTTATTATCAATGAGTTTTATAGCTCTGAAATTTACTACTCTAACTGAGGACTGGAGGATCAAGATTCTCAAACAGTAAAACTCTCTGGGAAGAGAGGAATTGAGAAAATTTGTGATACACTAGCCTCCTCTGGATAACTCAAAGGGGGGCTCTGGTAAGAGGTTGATCCTTGAAGGAGCAGTACTGGTTTTTCAGGTTGTTAACCATGTCTCTTGAGATGAAAATCTATCTATTTTTATTTGATTTTCAAGAAAAATTAAGAGCAAGAGAGTAAGAAAGAAATTGGAGATAAAAAGGTGAGCAGCAGGGGGTAGGGTGGGGTTCAAGGAAAAATTATTGAGGTGAGAAAGAAAAGAGAAGTTTTAATGATTTTCAGGGAAGGTGAATTCATTTTAATTGATAATGAAACTGGTCGTGGGAAGATGAATTAATTTTAAGGGAAATGTTTATTCCTTTACAATCTTTGTGGCTCTAATTTGCTTCTGGCTTAAGGTTGTAAATTTTAACAGAGTCTGGTTATCAAACTTGGCAGAAATTCAAATTGAATACCAATGCAATTTGGTAATTACACTTGAAAATCTGATTCATTTTCAACAATGAAAATATCAGGACTAAAACAAGAACATGCTGCACCTCATGTATTATAAATTGTTAGAACAATTCTTGATAACCATATGAAATGGAAAGAAATTATTTAGGGGTGTCATAATCTGATATTTATTGTGGTAGGGATAGTTTGAGCTGAATGTAGACCAGGTGAGATGAGAAAGTTGAGAGTTTTTGATGATGAGGAGTGAGATTTTAGGTAATTTGAGTGGCAAG